>VZSC01008322.1:79357-100383 GCA_013398225.1 Steatornis caripensis | reverse complement strand
CTATGATTCTATGATTCTATGATTCTATGATACCTTGACTTTTCCTTCATTAAATATGTATATATATATATGCACACACATATATTATATACATATATTAAAAGTTTGATTCTTCTCCAAGAGCCTAGTAAAATTGATGAAATGGCTCCCATTGGCTTCCTTGGGCACAGGTTCAAAAGATTAATCTGATTACCGTTATGGCTCAAATTCAGCAAGGTTGTTAAGTATGTATCTAACTGAAAGCATCTGGACAGTCCCATTATGATGATTCACAGATTTAAAAATGGAAATGTTAAATGCTGTCTTAAACTCGGGTCTAAATGAAATCAATATATGTCATTCGTCTTATTCATGAAATATTAAGGGAAGATATACATAATTTATTGTGCTCTGTGTATGCATATGTACTTAGCACTGATTATTCTGTAATAGGGCCATACATAATTTAAAAATGTATTGCATCCTCTTTATGCGGCGGGGGGAAGTCTTCATTAAACCTAGAACAATAGGCTTTGCGAAGTGGGGATTGTGGGGCTTTATTTTATTCTTTTAAACTATGGATGCTTTGATAATAATTCTGTTCTCACATGTTCAAAAGCCCTTTTCCCAAGAGAAAGAAATCACCGCTTCCTCTACAGCTCTGGGAAGGGAGCCTGGAACCGGTGAGTGGCTTCAAGCTGGCGGCCAGGCAGCACGGAGATCTGTGCTGGCCTCTGCCGATGGGCAGGACCGCAGTGAGTGCCCAAATCACTGCAAGAGCCTCTGGCCATCCCTCAGGACCAGCCCTCACTGGCAAAGCTAAATATTCCTTGTTGTATTTAATGGTGCAGTCAGCTGGATGGGAGAAAAGGGAGCCCGTGGCAGTAAAGTCCACGTTATTTATTCACTACCAGGGAGAACTGTCATTATTATTGGTTTATAAGCCATTTTTCAGTTCTGGTTCTTGTTCGTCAATGACATCATGCTATCTGTGGGCCTTCCAGTAATATATAAAGGACTCGCTGAGAGAAGCACTCAGCGGCAGACTTAGCTATATTTATGCAAGGAAGTGCATTTCTATTCTGCCATGCACACAGGGGAGTGCGTCATTAACCTGCTTAAAGCCAGCATGTGTTTAAAAGCATTGCTCGGCTGGGAGATGTGTGACATGTTTAGCACCTGCCTGGTACGGATGGGTTTTAAAAGCTTTGCTGCCTTTTCTGGCAATGTGATCCTTCCCTGCCCACACCTGGGACACCCTCTGCCTCTGCTGGAGAAGGCTGCGATTCCCAGCAGTTCGGATACCTTTATGCCCTGCACAGGCAAAAAAGGCAGCTCTGCTTGCCTGAAAGCTGTCCATCTCCTAACAGATGGTTCTCCACTGAAGTGGGAGAAAGGGCGAGAAGAAACGGGAGGAAAGGAATGGCTTGGCTTTGTGCAACAGAGCGGTGCACTTGCGGAGAGATCCCTCTGAGGCAGGTTCCCCACCTCTGGAGCCATAGCTGGCTCCATGGAGGATCTGCACCAGGCAGCTCACGCATCCTCTCATGCTTCCCCAAGCTCTCTAGCAGAGGGAATTAGCTCTACAGATGATGATGCAAGGGGCTATCTTCATTCAGCATGGCCAGATCTGCCAGTGGGGATGCTGCAATATGACAAAATACCCCTGCTGCTTCTCCATCCCTCTCTGGATTTCTTTCGCTGCGAGGAAATGAGTTAAGCAACACAACCACCACCAGGTAACAGCGGGGAATACTCTGAAACCTCCCTGCTTCCCAGCCTGGGCGCATGTGCACGCAAATATTCACAGTTCTTGATAAGCATATATCGATGCTGCTTTCTTCTCTTGGCCTTCCACCATTACTCAAACAATACAAATAAAATTCTGAAGGCCAGACTTACCAGCTTGGTCACAGGCAGAGCTTACAGAGTGAAAGTCTCTGGTGGGAGAAAACATGCAGTTCTTCCACGCGTGCTCCGTGTCGAGCCCGGTGTCCTGCCATGCAGCTGCTCTGCTCTCACATCCCTGGGCCTTCACTGCGGGAGAAGAGCAGAAAACATTCTCGGTGATGTTAGGGTCTCACCAAGCTGTAAGCACACACTCGCGGTGAAAGCTGTGCTCTCAATATGAGGTCACCCTCGAGCAGCTCCCGTGACCCACATTTTACCTTTCATATCACGGGCGGGGTTTCAGCCCACTTTGTTTCATTTTGCTTAGCTTCATCTAATCCTTTACACGAATTGTGGTCTAGTTTTGAGTTCAAGCCAGTCCAACTGTGATTTCACGTGACTTCTGGCATATAATAATGAAGTAGGCAAACTTTACTTGAAGAGTTTGGAAAAAAACATGAAGAAATTTTTATGTTGCAGAGTATTTGATCAAAATATTCTGGTGGTAGCATAACAAGATATAAATATTTGGCACTGGTAGTTGCATTCAACAAATGATTATGCCTGAAAACCGGAGAGATACTGTGTCACCCGTTACATGTCCATGCCAATCATTTCTGAAGTATGCAACGACGAACACCTGGCACAGAACGAGCGTCCCAGGTAGCTGCTTGGAAAGCCATCGGGAATGAGTCTGAGCCACCTGAAATGCAGGAGGCACATGGCTGGCAGGCGAGCACCATGCGGTGAACTGGGCTGCGCTCGTACACGAGGCCACCTCCCCTGGAGACATCAGGCGCATGCTCAGAGCCCAGAAGTCAACTGGAATAAAAATTTGGGAAAATAAGAACCCCCTAAGGCTGGGACTGAACATGGAGGTCACCAGGGTGCAAGGAGCAGGAAACTCCGGAGATGGGCGGTGGCTCAGTCCCTCACTGCACTCACGCCAAAACGTCTTTGTTCTTTCATTCTGTGGATACGGGGCTCAGCGGCACCGTACCGAAGTCGCTAACACAGTTCAGTTTCTGTCGCCCATTCTCCATCCACCTCTAGCCTTAAATCAGTAAGGAAAAGCGGAGCATTCCCGCTCCCTGAGTGAGCCAAAAGAGATCTCCGATTTCTTTGCCGAGCCCCCACAGCCCGGTTTGGGGCTGGTCTCCTCCTACACGCACCGATAAGCTTCACTGAACTCACTGACTTGTTCGCATGCAGTATTACCAAACGCCCAGCAAAGTAAGAGCTATTAAACCGTTCTCTTTTTTTCCCTCCCAAAGAAATAATTTCTAAGTGTTTCCAAGAGTTGTGCTCCTTTCCCTAAAAATAAGATGCACCACGGTCGTGTGCAGCTGCAAAGGCTTGGTGACAGATGGCGCTCCAAGAACATGAATTTGGTTTTTAAAGCCCTGTATCACATATTTACCCTTAAATTTCCTTAGACACGAACTGCATCTAAGCAGTGTCAGTATTTAATTATTTCTTACGCATGCATAAATAATATATTATTAATAAAAATCACGAAGACAATTTATTGAGATGTTGCAAGACAGAAAAGGGAATATTGTCTATGATACACCTCTCAGTAAAAAACTCCGATACAGTTGAAAGTGTGGCCCCCTGCGCAAGAGCTGAAGGATGGGAACAAGAGGAGGTGATTCCAGGTAACGCACTGAAGTAGGTTAATCTCTGATTTCCTGGGTCCCGAAATACAGAGCGTGTTGTTTCTAATAAGAAAGCTGCTAGAACAAAATTTTTAAATAGCTTTGGGAAGGGCGATACGGGCAGGNCTGCGCAAGAGCTGAAGGATGGGAACAAGAGGAGGTGATTCCAGGTAACGCACTGAAGTAGGTTAATCTCTGATTTCCTGGGTCCCGAAATACAGAGCGTGTTGTTTCTAATGAGAAAGCTGCTAGAACAAAATTTTTAAATAGCTTTGGGAAGGGCGATATGGGCAGGGGTAAATTTCCATTTGACCTAGGCGCCGCTCTGCTCCTGACTGGGGGTGGCCAGCTGGTGAGGCAGCATCCTGGAGGAGAAGACGTCCTCAAGGCACGGGGAGAAAGGGGAGACCTGCATAAACAGGGTGAAGTGCGTACAGTGAAGAGGGCATTCAAAGCAACTCACATCGGTAAGCACACCGGGGAGTAAAATGTGCAGAGACTCATAGTAATGTAGAGCAACAGCAACAAAAATCTCACAATTTTCCTTTAACAAGTATCATCATCTTCACTCTTAATGTGCATTAAAAAGTGCCTATTGACTCATAACGATGTTCTCTCCATCTCTTCCACACCTACATTAACAGAACAGATGACACTTAAACAGCAAATGTGATCAGGAATATGAATTTTTGTTTTTAACATTAGTGCTAGTAAGATTGCCCAAAACCAACCTTTGACCTGCTTCATATTTAGGGCTCCTCTAGAAAGTGCGTTGTGGCAATGCCTAGGTGGTGAAAATGCCTGCTGAGGAACAAGGGAAAACAAGGGAGCAGCATGATCGAGAAGAACAGAAAAAATTAAATCACAAGATTTTGTAAAATGTAATCCTTCATCCTATGAGTACATGAAACATTTTCGCCCTCCACCCGCATGGATTAAACCAATGCAAACTTCTTTTCTCCACTGGCGATTTAGAGAAACAGTAGCACAGAGACAGCATGAAGAGCAGGGAAGCTCAGCAAACAGGGCTAAAAATCCCGGAGGAGACAGAGCAGCAATACCAACAGACATTCACAGAGAAGCCACCTTTCCTGCTCCCACTTTTGAAGCAAATTCTGCAGTTGTTCCCAGCTCCTGCACTTTAATTCACATTGCAGAGCAGCCTCAAGGCATCCAGACCAGGCTGCTCTAGGACAAACTGAACTGGCTCGTCTGGTCCTATCTCCACGGTGAGCTTAGGCTGCAGGAGCAGGCCAGAGCTAGTTCAGTGTAAGGCCCAGAAAACACGCACAGCACAAGGTCAGGTCCTCAGCAACCACTGCCTCTCTCTGCAGTCTCTCCCATTGCACCACGGCCCTTGCACATGGCAAAGACGCAGTCGGCTGCTCTGTGTACACCAGCGCCGCAACTGCCTTGGGAGCACAGGGTCATGCTCCGGCCAGAGAAAATGCCAGTGTTGCCCTGTCCCTCTTCTCACGGGACTCAAACACTCATTATTTTGGTTGGCGCCCAGAGCTTCCTTCTGAGCTTTGCTTTGGGATCAGCATCGCGTGGTGACAGCTCGTGCAGCCCCATCTGCCAGCTGGGCCCTGCAAACTTCCACTCCTCCTCCTTCTCCTTCTCACTGTAAACCTCCATCCCCACCTCCTCACAACACTCAACAGAAAAGTGAGAGAGCTCCTGGAGAGGTCTTCTTGCAGAACTGAAATGGGGATCATATAATCTTTATGACAATAACTGTATTATTAAATCTGAAAGATCTGAACCATAATAACACACTTGTTCCAAGCAGAGGCAGTTAATCTTCCACTGTCAGCTTTTAATCCTTAAAATATTTGTACTCTAGCAGCGAAGTTTTTATGGACTAAGCATTAATTAGAAAATTTAAGAAGCACCCAGGGAAGCTTCCTGAGCTATTCCGTATTTCCTCATTTAAGTTCACAGGTCAAATAAAACCTGCTGTCCTGTCCTCTACAAGGAGTTTCATATTTCCTAAAACTCAGTCAGCTGGGGGAACACTAATGTGGGCAGAAATGCTAAGGGGATTGAGGAGGAAAAAACAGCTCCCAAACCTCACATTTTTAGTTCTGAAGAGGCTTTGAGAAGCACTGAGGGGTTCTCAGAAGTCTTTTTACAAAAGACACGTTTAAAGGTATGAAAAAAGATGAAGTTATTTAACAGTAACGATGGCAGCAATTGCTCATGAAGTGGCTGTGAGCATCCTAGCTAGCGCTGACAGTCAAGATGCATGAGAAGGATGGAAGAGGACGGTGAGTCCTTTGTGTGCGCGATTGGGTAAATCTTGCCTGGTAAGTAAGCGGTGAAATACTGTAGGAGATCTAGCTGGCAGCCGTGCATGCCCATGGGATGACGCTCACAGTGGCATCTCCCACAGCTGCAGTTCCTGCCATCGTTCACAGCGCAGGAATTAAAGACAGTCACTTCAAGAAGAGATACACATGCACCCTTTGGAGTCCTTGGTGCTGTTGATGCATGACGCTTTGAAACAGTCCTTCCAACTTCGATAGCAAAAGGGCAGGAAAAAGGCAAGAGCTGGTCCATAGTTTGAGACTTCTCAGCTGCAGGGCTTCTGTCACCNTGCCATCGTTCACAGCGCAGGAATTAAAGACAGTCACTTCAAGAAGAGATACACATGCACCCTTTGGAGTCCTTGGTGCTGTTGATGCATGACGCTTTGAAACAGTCCTTCCAACTTCGATAGCAAAAGGGCAGGAAAAAGGCAAGGGCTGGTCCATAGTTTGAGACTTCTCATCTGCAGGGCTTCTGTCACTGACAGCCAACTTGCCCTTCCCAAGGAACAGAGATCATAAAGAACTTGATGAAGGAAAGCAATTCTGTTCAGGTCAACGCTTCGGCTATACCTTTCCTCCCATGGAGATTAATGGTCTCCAGCTGCTTTTGTGCAGATGAAGTGAAGCTTACTGAGTGTCTGCTATAGAGGAGTCAGAAAACCTTTCACAGAGTAGCTGGTTGAGAGATGGACATGTTTTAGCAGTGAGAATCATGGCTACCTGCTAAGCCAGAGATGTGTAGGGGTCATTTACAGTAAGGCTGTGGACATCACTTGGTGATAGACCCTGCCGCCTCCATGTCCCCTGGTCATTTCTGTCCCCTTTCACTTTGTCCTCCACTGCACAAGCTCTGCACCCTTTCTGCAGATTGACATCCCTGAGCTAATGCCAATGTCACGTCCTGTGCAACTGGTGCTGTTCCCACTCCCGTGCAACTGGTGCTGTTCCCACTCCCTGTCCCACCTCCATGGGAAAAGCAACTGAGATTTTTATAAACAAGGAGCAGAGGAACCAAGATAACAGCAGGTAATAAGCTGCTGAGCTAAGTCCGCATCATCACTTCACGAGTCTGCACAACTCACCGTGAGTCACGCAAACATCCCAGAATTCACGGACTCCTTACAGTCTTTTTAGGCTTATGTATTCAACCTGACAGATTACAGGTCGCAGTTACGTATATCCCGTTAGTATACATATCTAGCTTTCCCTAGAAATTTCCCATGTGATCTCTGCATCTTGTCAGCAAGTAACCTGGTACTCTCATTTTGGGTAATACATCAGTTGTGTTGACTTGAAAGGCTGGGCGAAATACGGTTCATGCAAAAGAATTGATAGTGTCAAGGACTAAAAGACAACCAACTTTTGAGTATTAGAAAAAAGATGGGGTGGTGGAGTCAGGGGGAGATAATGCAACCTTTCAAAAGTGTTACCAGACTAATAACTTTACCAAAAAAAACAAAACAGAGAACAAATGGCAACAAATTTTTCAATATTTCAATGAATGCAGAACAAGTATCTGCCATTTCAAGCTAAGGAAACAGCCTTGCACTAGAACAAACAAGAAAATTCCCATTTGTACCCACAGACCTAAGCATCTGTTGGCTATAGATAAACTACAGCGGGGCAGTAGTTTTTTCTTTTTGGGCAACAGGAAAGCGTAAGCTTGCAGAGGAAAGCAGGGACATTTCCTGGGCTGGGAGAATAACATCAAGGAAAGGGATCCGCAATCCGCTACAAAGAGAGAGGGGGCATCTCGGAAGGGGACGCAACGGCTGTGAAGCTGTAGTCTGTTCTTCCCATATTTAGGAGAACCATAAATAAGGAAATTTGGAGCATTATCACACCAGTGCAGACAGAGTACTTGAGAGACAATCGGGTTTGTGGAGGTGCAGGAAATACTCACATTGAAAGCTACTACAAACTTACTAATTAAATATCGTAATGCATTCATACCTGCTTCTCTTCATTTATATCCACCACCTGGAATTGTAGAGGCAGCTACAGGTAAACAAGTAGAGGAAATTTGTAACATTAACACCAGATTTTCAGAAGTAAATATTTCAAGCGAACTTCTGAATACCCTGTGCTCAGTATATTTCTGCTTTTCATGTCTTTGTACCCTGCTTCAGCAGTCTGATAGAGAAGTAATGTGGGAAATGCTGGAGGGAAGTCTAAGATTGCAAGTACTTTTTCCCCCCTTTCCTCTTTAGTTCCTGTTATTTGCCTGCACAACTGCATCTTAATTTAAATTATCTTTAAAGTATTAATGAGCCCATTGTATCTTCTACCTCTGCTCAAATAGCTGGAATTCCAAACAATGGTCCTATCAAAAAATGCCACTTTCTTGCCTGGATAAATAAGGAAAGCTGTATGTCTTCAGCAACTGTGCAGTGTCAAACTCCTCCTGCCACGTGTCATTTCTCAGCGCTAACGGAAACGTGCAATAAAGCTCTATTGAATGCTGCTGCCTTCGAGCCATCACACCCTTATCGCAGGATGTATTTTAGGATAAAGCTGCTTTTACAGCTCTCTAGTGCACTGAAGGTAATCACTTACGTCAAATCATAGCGATGGACCACATTGCCCCACGGCTTTAGGAGTTCAATCCAGTTTTATGTTTGCTTTACTACTTTGTGGGGCTTCGAGGTTTGCATGTAATGTCAGAAACTCAAGAAAAACTTCTTCTATGTGACTCTTAGCCTGGAAGAAAGTATGTCTTTCAACTTCACTTGTCACACAAAGATATTCACCTATATATTTCACATGCACCGTTTGTTACAGATCCAGTTAAACTGCAGCATTAGGATGAGATATAACCTTTGGCAGGGCTCAGAAGCCCACAGATAATAACATATACAATAAAGAATACTGTTTTCACCATGAGGGTGGTCAAACACTGGAGCAGATTGCAGAATCTCCATCCTTGGAGATGTGCAAAACTCCAGTGGAGAAGCTCCTGAGCAGCCTGATCTGCCTGGACTTAGATGACACCCAGTGGTCCCTTCAAACCTGAATTATTCTACATTTCTATTCATTTCAGACATCGGTAGAAGTTCCCAAAAACCTTAAGAGAAAATGTCACAAAGGATTAGCTCATGGCAAACAGCTGGTAATTTCTTAACCCGTCACCTGCTAGGTCAGGTTTTGAAGAGGTGAAGCTCTACACAATGTTACTGGGCCCTACACGACATGGTGTAGTATGCAGCATGTTTTTGAGTACTGAAAATACACACCGTCTGAACATGCCACCCCTACGAGAGCCTTCCCATGGTGTCCAACACCTGCAGACTAAAGGCTCCTGATAGACTTGCTCTGTCAGAGCGGGTAGAGCTGCTGCTGTCTGTCCGGCCCTCAGTCCACAGGCTGCAGACCACCAGCACCAGCAGCTTCAAAGCAGCTGCTGCAGCCACATTTGCAGAACTGTACCACTTCTGACCGAGGCATTGCACAAGAAGTAAGGGGCCTCTTCTTCCAGAAAGTAATTCACAAAATCCTGGTTGTCCTGGTTAGCCAAATGGTTTTTTCCCCATTAGGTTTCTATACTGTAATTCTGCATCTGCTCAGCTGGGTAAGACTGCGGCAGCTAACGGAGCTATTAAGTGCCTGAGAGTGAGAAAAAGCCAAAATATGGCGCAGCACTTTTAGTTTCTTGCAAGCTCCACTCCCTTGGAAGACAAACTAAGTTCTGGCACTTAGTCCCTTACACACCTCATCTCCTACAGGTTAGCAAGCCAAAATCATCCTAGATCTTCCTTGTAAGGTTAGTTCCTGCATCCCTGCTTGGACATCATCACCTGAACACTCTTACTAAGCTAAGGGGATAATTAAGCATAAAAGAAGTCAGAATTGCCTATTCAGATAGGTCCCTGAGCCTACCTAGAAGAAAATGTTGGAAGGAAAAACCAGATGCTTTGTGTGGCAAGATGCCTCCAAATTTCTAGTTGTCATCCTATTTGGGGACTCAAGAGTGGGTTTTCTTCACTGTTTACAAGCTGCCAGTGGAAACATATCTGCATTATTTCAAAAGAATGAAGGAAATTAAGAATGATAAGCTGTTTTGGTTTGGAATTTACTAATTCATGGGACTTCTCACAAGTCCTTGGCTTCCAGTCAACTCCTGCTCTTGTAGTGAAACCAAGAAAGTAAAAATCAAAGAAGTTAACTCATCTCTAACACAAAGGTAACCTAAAAAAAAATAAGAATTAAAAAACAAAGTTCAAATTGAAAAAGGCACTTAACCGCATTTTTGTAACGTTGCTTTGAAACACTAATCTGCTCTACTGTACTCATAATTCACTTCAGAAAGGATATTTTGTGGCTTGCTCTGTGTCCATCGGTAACATATCAGTAACGTTACAATGCTAGAGCTTGGTAGGAAACACTTCTGTTTGTGAGCCAATAAATTTCTTCCAGACTCCAAAAATTCTTTTTTTCCATTTTAGAACAAACCCCTATTGTGACTATTTTTCCATGACAAACAGTAAAGGCAGAGAAAACCTCCCCAGAGCGCTGCTCACAGCACAGTGCCAGCAGGGCCAACGGGATGAAGAGCATTCAACTTGGGTCCTTCTTCTCCCTTCCCTACCTCTTTCAAGCACTGCGAGTCAGGAGCCAGAGGTCTGTCTGCCCGATGAAATATTACCGTTTGGATGACTCAAGCGAGATGATCTGGCCGTACTCCCATCGAGTTAGTCAAATAATACGGCTCTGACATCTTCTCTGGAGAATGAATCACACATGTAGGAACAGGCAGCCATTCAGACGTGTAAAAGGAAACACAAAGCCAGGCATTCTCCTTGAAAGTTCGGGGGAAAAGAGAAATTTGCCTCCAAACTAGAGCCTTTAATTTGTGGCGTAACCCACAGTCCTCCCCTCGTATCTGAAGGGCAGAACTTTTAATGAGGTCGTTTGGGAATGCATGGTTAGCATATTTTTAATCTCTATGCCTAAAAGTGGATTTGTTTTCTTAACAAGTGCTCTCTCACCAACCTGACATGCTACAACCACAAAGATTGACCTATTTTCAAAACCACTTTAAGTCAGGGAGAGTCTCTACACAAGTTACATCAAGGCCCTAATAATCTTTCAAAATATAATTAAAAGAAGCAAGATAAACGGCTGCCCATAAGCCTTTGGAAAATGTGATGCACTTCTGGTTTATGCATTTTTTTTCCTCCTCTGAAGAGATTACAACACAGCATAAATAGTTTATGTGCATTCTTAACCAATATATTAATCAATTTGTTTAAAAGTTGCTTTCCTATTATGTCTCCTGCTGATGAATTTTGAGTAGGTAGAATTCATGAACATCTCTGGGAGTTATGAAAGGAGAAACCTGTGCCCTTTGTGTTCATCTGAGAATCTGAACATTCCCGTTATGGCCAACTTTAATTATTTAAAAACAAAACAAAACAAAACAAAAAAACCCCAAACAAAACACAAATGGGGCACAGCATTAAAAAAAAAGCATATTGGGAAAAACATTCTAGAAAACTCAACTCCACTATTCCAAGAACATCAAGAACGTCAACAAGTGGCAATTGTAATCAGGAAGAGAAAGAACATATATTAACAGAAAGATCTTTTACTTGGCTCATATGAAACTTATTCACCTTGTAGCTCATGATCTGAAGAGTGCCTGTAACACCGACTTTTGGAATCCTGAGGAAAGTGAACAAGGTGCTGCCGGATAACATTTGAGACCTTGCGTTGTCCCTTCTCTTTCACTAAATAATGAATGTTATTACTGGTGCTTTTTATTAAACAGATAAAATTAAATTCTCAGTGCTAGGCACCAAGACTCTCCCATGAAACATTCTTAATGGCGTTACCATTTCCCACTCAGCTCTGAATTTTGAAGCGCCTACAGGACCTTCTTTCTCTCCTTTACAGACATAAGCATGACCCAAGAGGAAAATTCTATAATTTTACTGAAGATAGTTGTCATATGAAGTTAATTTTTGCACGGCTCCTTACTGACAACCTGAGTTTTTCCAACAAATGAATATATGTTACCACAGCGCTGTCACCGTATTTGTATCAGTAGGATGTTCCACTTCAAAATTAAATAGAAAGCAATTATAAATTAAGCTATGATTATAATAAGACCTCCTAGCGTTTATTGAATTTCTTTAGACCCTGGTTGGAACTCCACCTGAATAATAAGAGCCTTAAAGGACCTTAAACTGCATCCTCTGGAGCACGGTGTTAGTACCAATTGTGGTGGTGCAATGCCAACCATGTTAGCCAAGTTGGCACCCATCTGTTCCCATAATAAATACTCCCAGTAATTAACCAATTACAATACTATCTATCCCCATTGATCCACTTTGACTCAAGTTTCCTCTGGAGAGAGAAAAGAATTTGCTATTGTTCAATAGAAGCTACAGCTCAAGACCACATTTTTCTACAATTACTTCACGCTGTCTTGAAGTTTTCGAGGTCCACGCGTATAACCATCCGAGATGCTGGGAAACACATCAGTTAGGCATAGTTCTCCTCGGCCCACTTTGCATTAACTTTCCCCCCCGGTTCCCCTGCGCAGCCAAATGCAGCTTTGCCCTCCATGCAGCACCTAACTGCCCCTTACAGATTTCATCAATTCACACTAAACTAGCATTCTTCTTTCCATCCTGCACCTTAAAACTCACTGTTCATTTTACAATGAGACGACGCAACCAATAAATTCCGGTGTGAAAATCTCCGGCATACGTCTCTCTCATCAACGCGTTTCTATTGGAAAACTTTGCATTATCCGAGATTCCCACTCAAAAACTGTTTGGAAACAAAACACTATCCCAACAACACATAAACCACCCCAGTGATCATTGTAAACTTAAAATGAAGAGCGCACTGTGATTTTTTTTTTGGCATATGTTAATGCGGAGCTGGATTTGAAAGTTGCTAAGCCTATACTTGGAAGTTTTGTGTGGCATTTACTTAAAAATCGGTATTTGCTCTTGGGGAAATGCAGATAGAGAAGCTTTTTTTAAAGAGCCAGAAGGAAACTGCTCTGCAGTGCTCTAAAGTTGAGGGTACTAGGGGAGGTCTGTATATCCTAGGAAATATCTTCTGCTCCAACCAGAACTTCTGGTTCCTTTACCAACCTGCAGATCCCTACCTCAAGCAGAGATTTGGCCCTGAAAATATGAAAACGTACAAGCACCATTTTCCAAGTGCAAATTCAGCATAGTCAGAACTTCGTAGCCACGGTCACAAAAATAATCATCGTTGTGAAATTAGAGCAAAATCTTCAGTTGACCCTGTTAAGGTCACCTGGCTCCGGTGCTCGCACGCAGACCCTTTAACGCTGAGCGCAGCTCTTGCCGCAGAAGGTGAGAATTACAGAAATAAATTTTTAAAAATCCCAAGAAGTGACATAGCCAAGCCTCTTGCGTTTTTACAAGGCTACAGCTGGCATTTATTTCTGGGTAACTTTCAGGAATGACGTTTGCAAGCTTGACAAAATGTTTACAATTCCTCTAGCACAGCATTCTCGTTCCTACAGACCTTTACCACTGATTAAAGTTATTAAAGCACACGGTCCAAATACACCATCGAAAAGCAAACAAACAGAAACTAATCAGTATATTCCATTCCAAGGTAAGCCGATACCTTTCGTGTTATTGCAGTGGGTAAAACCCAGCCATGCTCTGTACCAGTTATGTTTTACCAATCTCCTCTAATTACTCCGTTTCTTCCCCTGACTACTGGGAGGGCCAGTAATGGGCCACAGCTGGTGGCATTTAATGTTCCACTGCTCCCAGCAGCTGCAGCCCTGGCTTCACTTTGGGCACAGCTTTAACTAGCTGTGATACTTTGGGTGTAATTACAGCTTAAAGTTGATTTATCTTTTTCTTTTTTCTTTTTATTTTTTTTAAGAATTATTGACAGGCACATTCTTTGTCTCTCACTGTGAAAAGGTATGTGACTATTAAAGTTTCCATATTAAAAAAGGGTAGACAGGTAACCTAAAGTCTACACGTTTCAGGAAAGTTCCTATTTTTAATATCTGAGTTTGCAAGAATTTTTATAGCACAGGACTTGGTGCGAAGAGTTTCCAGGTTACTGATGAGATGGCTCAATTTTTACCGCTCATCTTCGTACAATGCTGTGCAGGCAAATATCCCCAGTAAGGTCACCGGGGCTCGTACCTTCCTTGGAATGCTGTAGAGAGAATTAGCTGGTCCGTATTTTACAGACAGCTGCAAGGAGTTGGGAGCGAAGCGCACGGTGTTGGCACAAGTTGGCATACCTCCGAAACTCCAAATTACAATCAAAACTCTAGTTTAATGAACATGAATGTTTTAGCAAACTGCTGTCGTTGTACTTGAAACACACTTAAGCTAAAAAAAGCAAACTTTTTTCTTCGTAAAGCAAACTGTTAATGAATAAGTAGCACTGAGGTTCCTAAACTGACACCTGGGAGGCCACTGTCTGAAATACCTATTTCCAGGCTGCCGGTCCGTCTGGAACATCAGTTGTTTGCCAAAAAAACAGCTAACCTCCACCCAGAAAAAGCACCCAATTTACTGGCATTTCAATATAATGCTCTCTCATTATCCAATTATACTTTATTTTGAGACAACCTTCCCTGACAATAGCTCATCGTAGCCTGTGGAAAGTATGCTGCTTGGACACACTTCCTTTTTCCAGGTCAAAATTTTCACTAAAAATGGTTGTAAATATTGTAAAAACAGAATTTTAAAGAAATCGCTTCTCTCTACAGGGAAATGTGTTAGTATGCGGCTTCCTCAAATGCAAGCGGTTCCATCCTAAGGCTAGTAGCCTTGTTACGACAGCTGTTTCTTGTCGCACCGCTTCATTACAACAGAAACAAATCAAAAATCACGTTTTTGACGTGGTAATTCTCCTGCATGTGATGTAGTCTTCATCAGAGTTCATCTACTTTACACTTCGAAATACCATCTTTGAATTGCCTTATATCTCCCTTCTTTATTTAAAGTGGCATTGAGCTAGTATCTATTAACTTTTCCACTGAAAACAGAAACTCTTCACTTGGAAATACTGCAACCTTTATATATACACATATATATAAAAAAATCTGCACGTATATTGCTTAGAGCTTGATCCCCGCTACTCCAGTTTTTTATTTGCTTTCATTCTGCTCAGCATGCAGAAAACTCAAAGGAGGCCAAAGAAAATCAGTGACACTGGTATCAAGAGAAGATTTTTTTTAGAGCCTTAACTTACCCAACCTTTTTTCTATGAAATGAACTGTTGTACCTGTGGGTAACGCACAACCTGAAGCAGCTTTACCAGCCCGTAACGTGTCGTGTGAGAATGTAACAACCTTTCTCACTTACCCAGGCAAGCAATGCCACAGAGGTGTATGTATTGACTTTATACATACCCTTAATACCTGGCACAGCAATGGTGAAGGCATCAGGCTCATTCATAGCTTTCCGCCTTGGTTAAGCAAGCAGTCAGGGATGAGATGCCTGAGATGAGCCATCAGGTCACGCAGCAGAAGGCAAGGAGACCGTTTAACTCTGTAGCCAGCGATTTCCCATTCCTGGCGCCAGCCGTTGTTACCGGAATAACCCCGTGGTTTCTCCCCACAACCTTTGCAAAGCTGTTGCGTGCCTTTTGGTGGTTCACAAGCCTGGTTTTCCCTGGATTTTGCTGCCTGCAAGGTTATGACCGGGTTTTCCTAACCGGTTCTCTGGCATCCCTGGGAGAATCAGCAGGTAGCCCCCAACTAAGTTGATGTAGCATAAGGGGGTGGGTTTAGGTGTCTGCTTTGCTTTGGCTGGCGTTGACTGTGCAATGGCCATGCGCAGGAAGCCTGCAAGATGGAAATGGCTCAGCAGTAAGGAGTAGGGGTGCCATATAGATAGGACTAACGAAACTAGAAGTAGAGAACAGAGAGAGAAGTCTTTTATTATTTATTGTATTTCTTAGAAATGAAATAATGGGAAAGAAAAGGACCGGGCTAGAACAGGAGTGACAAGCTTCGCTTGCACCTCTAAGGCAGTTGGAAGTGAGGATGCTTACCAGGTACCAGGTACTTTTACAAATTTCTGTTTGTGTGTTTGCTTGTAGGAGCAGCACCACCTCTTCTCACATACAGGCATCGTTCTAAAGAAATAACCATGGAAGGGAGAGTTCGGAGTGGTAGAATAACATATTCAGAGAGCAAGGTTTCAGATGTGAAGCCTGGTCAGACAGGAACTCCATTTCCAAGTTAATTTTACTCATGTCCAGCTTAATGTGTACTTACAGACATTTTTATGCCGTTCCTGTGGTTTGTATACCTTGACTGCAGTAAGAATTTCTAAAAATCACCAAGAAACACCATTTGAGACTTGGGACCCTGCCTTCCCTTTACAGAGTCAACTCCAAGAAAAGGATGCTTCAGATATTTTTAAGAAGTACTGCGGGCTCCCACTAAACACTGTGCCCTTCTCTAGATCCAGCTCCATCCGTGGAACAGTTCATTGTGCAAGACAAGCCCCACCTCAGCATCAGCTGGATGCACCAGTCAACGACTCAACTAGAATTCATGAAGGTCTGGTATTTAAACCAGTCTAAACTAGCTTACTTGTTTAAACAAGCTAGGTCAGCACACACTTGTTTGGTTTGCTCCATTAGCTTTCTATAAAACTATAACTACTGCAACTGAAGTGTGAACGTAGGTTAGCATTAGTCTGTAAAGTCTTTGAGGCTGGAGGTGTCTCTCTAACCACGCCTGGTACTATGGGATGCTGCAAGAGGAGTAAGAGGTTTGTTAATTTAAGTTCTCAGTATTCATTTGGCACCTAAACGCTGTAGAAAGATAAACGGTTCATAATAAAATAATGTGGAAATATGGAGATCATTTCCCTCTCCTCCCAGCTGCGGCCATGCTCACGCTCCTGCCACTTCCCCATGGAAGCACCCGTGCTCCTCGGTCCCCTGCCAGGGCTCGCCCGCCTGTGACCACCACGGGCAGAGCTCGACGTCACAGCGATGTGGAGGAAATTCCTGCGTGGTTTATCGAGGATATTAGATCTTCCATTGACAGTCCTTGCAGATCCTAAGCAAAGTCTGAGGCCGCGAGGTCTGGCTGCGGTGCCAGCGTTGATTATGTTGACTTACTGTTTGCCTTCCTGGAAAGGAGCAAGATATATTGAAACATGGACGTAACAAATCCCTGCTTTATTATGCTTCAACCCTGAGCTTTTATCCCACCCCGAGCTGGCTGTGATTTACCTTCAAGTTGCCTGCATAGTGAGTAACTCACCCTAGACGATTCTGACCCCTAAAATGCATGTCCACCCCCTTAGTCCTGCAGCCCTCAGCTTGTGCATGGCTTAAAGTCCAGGAGAGCCGTGCTAAACATTAACCCGACCCTTTCTGCAAAACTGCATAAAGCCCAACGGCTTTACCACATGTGAAAGCCCTTGCAAAATGTACCTGACATACAGCAGCGCTGCGGCCGGTTTTGGACATGCTTCAGTGCTGAAACTCACTTTTTGTTACAGGTGGTGAAGAAGAAATCTTTACCTTCTGAGGTTTTCTCTCTCTTTGAAAGGACAACATCAGCTCAAGTGATGGAATGGCAGAAGCCAAACTTCCCTTACAGGGCTGGATTTGCGTTTGCTGGAGTGTCACATCCCTGGAATAATACGACAGCATGTAATTCCTTCCTCCAGTTTCACGTTAGACTACAGCATTTCAAGCAACATCACGATTTTCTCCCATCTCCAAAAAAAAAAAGCACATATTCCAAAATGAATGGAGTCTTCATCTGAAAAATGTGCTTGACTCTCAAAGTTCTGTGGCTAACGAACTTAGGCAATCGAGCACATTTCTTTTACTGAGTGGTTCAGAGTGTACTCCTGAAATGACTGCAGAAGATGGTCTTTCAAATCTTTACATGAAATTTGTTTGTAAAAAGCTAAAGTCTGTCATCGAAAGTACGGAATTTAAGGGGAGATTAACCCGAGCGGTGTAATTTGCAACAGCGTGAAATGAATCTACATCAGTTGGGTTCGTAGGTGGAAGCGCCATACACCCATCTTCCACATACCACCAAAGCATATCAAGTAACTCCTGCTATGAAACAGTTTCAGAATCAGTCACAGTCCAAATAAACACTCTTAGAACATGATCAGATTAAGTTGTTTGAAATACGGGGCATGTGGAAGTCATCAAACACTGACATCAGATGGTAATCGGGCTTCTCTTCCGAAAGAGCTGAACACAGGGTAGGTCTTAGCGTAGGATCAGCAACTTTCCTGAACTGTTTCTTGCGCTCAAATAGTTTAGCAAAATGCTTTTAGAAAGTGTAACATCCAAAAGGGTTTTGTAAAGTGCCATCAAAGGAGATTTATCATTTTAATAGGCACTAGGGTGACTACTTTTAAAAGCAGAATGCAAGTAGGAAAAAACCACAGTCAGAGAGGAATCAGATGTAAAACACAAGTCAGATTCAACAGAATATGTCAGCATGGAAAGCCCACTGCAGGCACACCAGCAGGGCCAAGAGGACCTCCAGCATTTTGCTGAATCAGATGCCACAAAACCTGGCAAAAGCACGTGCTTGACAATGAATGACGCACGTTTCACTTCCTACAGAAAGTTAAGCAGATTCCATTCCCATAAGCGATCTTTGCAGATCCCCATGGATAGCGATACCAGAAGAACAGATTATCTTTTACAGGCGTAATCTGCATGTCTTAGGTATCATAAGAGAAAGAGATTTAGAAACCCCTAGGAGGTGAAAATATTTTTAATAGACTAGTTCAGGGTGATTAGGAACATAGCAGCAATGACGACGTCGTCTATCGGATCTGATGTGCAATGAGATAATTCCCCTGATGCCTCTGCAAAATGTGCATTGGGGGGTTATTTTTTTCCTAATCAGAAAAGTGAAAGGAAATATTTTTCCATCTTGCTAACAGCCACATACACAAAACTCTTAGCAAGTTCAACGGGAAGGCTTTGTGCACTTCAGCTTTTCTAGAAGAGAGAGGATGCTGCCAGGCTTTTCCTCCTAGCCACGGCTGATTTTTCCAGCCTGCGGCCATGCCCGCTCCTGCCTCCGCGCCACATTTGCTCGAGCTCCATTCAGCACAGCATTTACTGGGCTGAACAGCCTTGGAAAGACAGGATGTGATGCAGCAGAACTGGGGTTATGTTTCTAGTTTCCAGCTCTACTAGCACTTGCCCATCTTCCCTCCCCACTGTGTCCTCCTTCACCCTGGCTTGCAGACGCAGCCCGGGACCCTGCTGCACTGTGGGTGTTGGTGCTGGGGCTCTTAATGACCACGGTGCAGCTGTGACCTGAGCAGAACAGATGGGCAGAAGCCGAAAGCCAGCCATGGCTTGGAGCTGCGCAGGGCAGAGGAGGATTCCTGCATGGCCAGGGAATAACCACCGAGGGAAATGCCCAGGTGACGAACAAGAGGTGCAACGTGGAAGACGCGTGGCCAAAAAATGTAGCGTAGCACGTAGAGCTAAGGGGAGAGATACAAAGTGTTGGTGGAAGGTCAGGACGGCAAAAAAGGAGAGGGGAAGCTGTGTTTCAGAGCCTGCAAGCTCACTAGACACTCTTTGGTGATTGGTGCATTAAGCGAGCCCTGCGGGGCAGAATGAGATCTTTGGTCAGGGAGGGAGCACGGACTGAGAGCGGTGAGGGGGAAAGCTGTTTGTTAAACAGGTTTTCCGTGAACATGCCGGCAAAGAAAGAAATACCCTGACATTTACCTTTTCCTCTCAACCTTCCAGGAACAAAATACTCTGAAATCCAGCTGAATGCAGAGACGTGTGGCCTGGCTCCTTTGGAAACCGTCTTTGGCAAATTTGTCAGCAACGATGTGTATCTTTCTTCTAGCGCATGGAGGGTATGAATTAATTCCCCACGGTTGATCCAACCCTCTAACCCTGCAAAAATGTCTGCACTTAAACGAAGAATTTCCTTGCTCCCAGGCAGAAAAGGTTAACTCTTTCCTTGCTGAGACTGCAACCTTTAAAAAACACACTGAATTTCAGATATAATCAGGTCAGTCAGCATGAGAAGGAAAAAAAAGCTTCGGACAGACTTCAGGGTGTGCAAATTTGATTTTTTGTAATGGGGGCGTTCTTCAAACTTAATTGCCGATTAGACAGAATGCCACAGGACTTGGTATCACTTGTAAATTATTACACAGCAGTAGGAGAAGGCAGTTTTCCTCTGTAGTAGAGGGTGATTTACAGACATGCCCAAGTGGTGTTTGGGACAAGCAACAAAGTCCAGCCTTTATTTCTTGTAAATTAAATGCCTGAAAGCACATAGGATCCCCATCAGTCTTGTGTAGCTGATGCTCAGAGACTTCCCGTTACTTCTATTCATCCCATTTCACTCACAGAAGAGAGAAGCTTTCCCCTCTCTGACAAGCAGTGCCCAAGGAAGACAAATGAACTCTCCTGCAGTCAAACATCTGGCTGATCCCAGAGGGACAGGGAACAGCGAGGAAGCCCCTACCTCCGAGCACACGGGCTGTCACAGTATAGCCCTGTGAAACCAATTCACCACCGGGCTCGTCGTGCATATTCCCCGGGAGCCCTCACAAAGCCTTAGCTACACATGTAAATCAAGCTCCAGAGACATCTAAATTCTCAAAAAGAGAGAGATGCAAATCACGGGGAAGGACATCAAAGTTGAAAAAAGAATTTTAGCTGAAGGGAGTCAAAGAGTCTTGTGGGAATTAACAGAGACTTTACAATGGATAAGAGAGGGTTGCCAGGGATTGAACATGAAAATTCAAGGATTAAAGACCTTTGAGTTAATCTGTTTTCAGGATAATCATGGCAGGAGTGTGAGCATCAGCATTTGCTTCCCGTTTACTATGTGATTTTAAGTAGGGGAAGAACCAAGAGCCTGACTGATCTTCAGGGCCATTTCAGGTAAAACTGCACTTCTCGGCTTTTCAAATCCCTCCCCCCCCCAGATGTATCTGGAAGGCACGAGAATATTTTGGGCTCCAGCTGATAGCAAACGGCAATCACAGCAGCTATGTGCTGGCTGGCGGGGAACCTCTTCGCAGCAGAACTCGTAGCCTGGAGAGCGTCCCCAGCCCCGTCCAGAGCCAGCCCTCCTGCCAGCTGCAGACGCGCAGTGACATTAAACAAGAACGAATGTGCTAAAACCACGGACTGAAATTCAACTGGCAAATGCTAACATCTTTCTTTTTTTTTTTTT
>VZSC01008322.1:49063-78639 GCA_013398225.1 Steatornis caripensis | reverse complement strand
TTTACTATGTGATTTTAAGTAGGGGAAGAACCAAGAGCCTGACTGATCTTCAGGGCCATTTCAGGTAAAACTGCACTTCTCGGCTTTTCAAATCCCTCCCCCCCCCAGATGTATCTGGAAGGCACGAGAATATTTTGGGCTCCAGCTGATAGCAAACGGCAATCACAGCAGCTATGTGCTGGCTGGCGGGGAACCTCTTCGCAGCAGAACTCGTAGCCTGGAGAGCGTCCCCAGCCCCGTCCAGAGCCAGCCCTCCTGCCAGCTGCAGACGCGCAGTGACATTAAACAAGAACGAATGTGCTAAAACCACGGACTGAAATTCAACTGGCAAATGCTAACATCTTTCTTTTTTTTTTTTTTTTCACCCCCCCCTTAAGTAGTATGCTAAGAACATCCTGTGCTGTGTTTTTTGCCGGCCACGCTGGGCAGTGGGCTGCTCAGTATTCAGGTATCATCCAAAGGGCTTCTCACACCCTGGTATTTAAGGCTGCCCAATACTTCTCCTAATTACACCCAGCTCTCCATTGCCAAGCTGTAAGCCCTGAGCTGAAATATTTAGCGGCTGAATAGCTGCACAGCCTGAAATATTAAATATCAGCTGTTTGGGGGCTGGGGTTGTTTTGTTTTGCAGTGGTTTCAGACGCAGTCGTGTCCAGGGGCAAAGCTAGGGAAGAACACTTCTTCCACCCACACAGGCGAGGAGAAGCCAGAACTCTCTCTCAGCAGCTCCGGCATTTCCATTTCTTGGCAGTCTGGGGCGGAGGGAGAAATTTGACATTAAATCACGAGGGCTGCCACAGGGTCAACAACGTACAAAGAGCTTTTGGGCGTTTCAGTTGCAGCCCCCAGACGGGTCTGGCTGTTAAGCACCTCGAAACAGGGCACGAGCCAACGGGAGGGAGCAAACGTCCCTGGTACCCACCAGCCGGCGGCGGGAGGCTTGGCTCCAGCTGCAGGAACAAGCAACAATGAGAGGAAGAAAGGGAGATAAGCAGCCAGGAAACAGGCAGGGGAGAGTGGGGCAGAAACCCACCAGAAAGCAGAAAGGGAGAGCTGCAAGGGGAAAAGCGTGACCGGCACCCAGTGGCGGACTGGAGGGAAGCCCCTATCAGAAAGGAAGCTGTCAGGAAACGTCAGATGGGGTGTCAGAGCAAGGGTGCCAGGGTAAAGGCTCCGTGAGGCCCAGGGGCACAGGAAAACAACACCGGGAAGGGAGAGCGTGGGGACCAGGAGCCTCTCTGTGAAGTCCCTGGGTGATGGGAGACCGGAGCATGGGAATGGAGAAGCCTGGTTAGCCTGTGCTGTGGGGAGGAACAGTCGCTCAGACAAACAACCTGCCAGAAGGAAAAGCTGGAACGAGCTGGGATTATGGATGTAAGACCTGGTGGCCAATGTCCAGTTATGGATAGTCAGCCCAAGACAAAAAAAAACCAAAACCAAAGTGGTACAGATTTCCCTATCTGAGCAGCGCAAAGAGAGGGCCACAAGCAGACACATGGCCTGCGACAGAAGCAGGTCCATATGGGGGACAAAGAGGTTCCATCTTNCTTGGCTCCAGCTGCAGGAACAAGCAACAATGAGAGGAAGAAAGGGAGATAAGCAGCCAGGAAACAGGCAGGGGAGAGTGGGGCAGAAACCCACCAGAAAGCAGAAAGGGAGAGCTGCAAGGGGAAAAGCGTGACCGGCACCCAGTGGCGGACTGGAGGGAAGCCCCTATCAGAAAGGAAGCTGTCAGGAAACGTCAGATGGGGTGTCAGAGCAAGGGTGCCGGGGTAAAGGCTCCGTGAGGCCCAGGGGCACAGGAAAACAACACCGGGAAGGGAGAGCGTGGGGACCAGGAGCCTCTCTGTGAAGTCCCTGGGTGATGGAGACCGGAGCATGGGAATGGAGAAGCCTGGTTAGCCTGTGCTGTGGGGAGGAACAGTCGCTCAGACAAACAACCTGCCAGAAGGAAAAGCTGGAACGAGCTGGGATTATGGATGTACGACCTGGTGGCCAATGTCCAGTTACGGATAGTCAGCCCAAGACAAAAAAAAAAANGCATGGGAATGGAGAAGCCTGGTTAGCCTGTGCTGTGGGGAGGAACAGTCGCTCAGACAAACAACCTGCCAGAAGGAAAAGCTGGAACGAGCTGGGATTATGGATGTAAGACCTGGTGGCCAATGTCCAGTTATGGATAGTCAGCCCAAGACAAAAAAAAAAAAAAACCAAAGTGGTACAGATTTCCCTATCTGAGCAGCGCAAAGAGAGGGCCACAAGCAGACACATGGCCTGCGACAGAAGCAGGTCCATATGGGGGACAAAGAGGTTCCATCTTCATAATGGCCCATATAGGATCATGCAATCCAACTCTCTTCAGGTCACCCTTTCAAACCCTAGATAACCGCGCACAGATCTTTATTACAGGAAGGATGGGTTTGCTACATCAAGCATTCAACATTTAGGAAGTCCTAATACTAGAGCTATCGATGCCACCTGCGTTCAGTCCCACTGTGGACCTGCGGTGGTATGATGCTGCCTTTAGTTATACAGTGACAAGTTATTTCATCTGAGGGATCTTGAATTCTTTTAACGACCCAGCACCTCCTGCAGCTGCTGAAGAGCTACCCCTTGCACAGCGATTCAGCAGCATTCCCACTGCCAGGAGTGCTCACAGGAATGAACGAATTTACCTTCCACGAGAAATTATCATTTTACAGCCAGAAAGCTAGACCCAGCCCACCAGAAATGCCCACCACCTGCAAGGTCCCGCCTTGAGATGGGATGTGGAGGGCTGCTCATTCATGCTTGCGAGCACATGGCGTCTGCTGTCTGGGCATCCTCCTGGCCCCAGGAACGGAGAACGTGGTGCATCACTTTCTTCTACCAGTGCGTCGCGTGGGAAAGGTGCACAAGAGCCGAGCGACAAGTGCTTTCTGCTGCCGTCATCCCGACACCCCTTTTCCATCACTCCCCTCGTCTCCCTACATTTTCACTCATTAAAGTTCTCAAGCCCTGCAGCGGGTGAGATGGCAGTTGGGTGGCCCAAAGCACCGTATCCGCCAGCGTGGGATTACTTCTAAACTAATAATCTCCTTGCATGACAAGGCTTATTTGGGCCTCATGTATGCATTTAGAGCTGCTCCACGACTAAAGCTGCTACCCAGTTTTCCACGCCCAACCCAGGATCACAACAGGGCGCTCCGTCGGCACCAATGTGGGGTCTTTCCCCTGCATTCACTGCGTAACGGGGGCTTGTTCACAGGGAATTAGGAAGTAATTCAGCCTCAGGACTTCCTACATCCTCACCTACCCTATTTCATAACTTTAGAGAAGCTGCCCATCAAAACAGCTACTGCTCCTACCGTGGCCAAGGTAATTCTGCATCTATACATGGTTCTCTAGCACAAGCTGAAAAAACCCGAGGTGTACTGCATGGCTGGGAAGCCTCGTGCAAGGGCAGCTCCGGGTTTGGAGCACGGACTGATGTTCCAGAGGTTCAGAAGCGCAGGAAGAACCAGGCACTAATTAACCCAGCGCTCAGGGGAGGGGGATTGCAATACCCACGGTGAGAGGGCAGCAAGGCAGGCAAATACATCTCTCCCAAGAACCCTACAGGCAACAAAGCTACTTTCCCCCCCACCCTTTTCCCCTGAAATAGAGAGAACAAGAACATTTTGACAGAAGGTCAAGCCCAGGGAGTTTTGCTGCTGATCTCAGTGCTAGTGGTGCCTGGTTGGTGATGCTACAGATGATGCAGCTCCAAACAGCTTTCCGGACACATTGCTTTTTGGTGTCGTCCTCATTAATACCGTGGTGCAGCGACCATTCACAAATGCATCTTACGCATAGGGCTCTGATGTTTATCCTCAGGAAAGGGCAACTGCATTGCAGGGATGGTTTCACTTTGTTCTCCTTCCTCTGTTCATTCATTTTACTGCCGAGGGCTTGCAAAGCACAGAAGTGCGAAGAAAACGCCAGGCATGCCTCACGTGCAGCAAGAGAGCAATCGTCACTAGAGCCAGTGCTCCAACACCACTGTCCAAAGCAAATAATAATCAAACCACGTGTACCATGTTACGGAGGGAATTAAAATCCCCCTTCACATATCACAGAATGACTTATTAAGCTCTCTCCTGCGGGACAGGGCACTGCTGTACTGCCCTATAGATGAAGCAAAAGACTTGGTTTTTTTCTTTTCAAGTTTTCTTTTCAAGCAGCGCTGCCAGAGAGCGGGAGGTAAGTCAGGGGTCTCAACTCCACATGCTCTGCAGAGTATCGCGACTGCGCCATGAGCAAACGTTACCAGCTGGCATGGGGTTTGGGTTATTTCATGTGAGGGAAGGGAAACTGTAGTAGCCAGTAAATCTCTCCCGCACAGCTGGATTTAAGTGTCCCCATCTGTATTACTTCCCCAGCACATTATGCTCATTTGTTCATTCATTCTTACTATCTCATTGACTTACTTGCCTAATTTATAATACACAAACCCTTTAAGGTATGGAAGTTGGCATCTTACAGAAGAGCAGCAACGCGCAGGGGAACCAGACAACAGCAGTGGCAGCCCCCCAAAGCCGGGGACCCTCGCAGCCTACCTCTTCCCAGCAGGCACTGGATTTGCCCAGGGTGTAACAGAGCAGACATACTTCATCCCACCTCGAGCGATGCTTCCCTCAGACTCGACACACTAGAATCTTACAGAAAGGAAAAAAATCCCGATTCCAGTTAGTCCTCTTCCATAGCCTGATATCCTCCCTTTAAAAACGCTGACATCTTCCCCTTCCACTTGACCCC
Source organism: Steatornis caripensis (assembly GCA_013398225.1). NCBI lineage: Eukaryota > Metazoa > Chordata > Aves > Caprimulgiformes > Steatornithidae > Steatornis > Steatornis caripensis. The sequence goes on along the minus strand of VZSC01008322.1, from coordinate 73,866 downwards.
CCGCCACCACCGCACCCCGCAAGGACTCTGATTTTGCATTTTTCCCCGAACAAAGGCTTTCTGAAAGCAGGAGGCCCTCCGGCCGCCTCCTGCTGCCGCTGGCTCTCCCTGCAACCCTGTTCGACTGAACTATGCCACTCTCATTAGCATTGATGTGAAAGTTGTTCTCACCATATAGGCTCTGCTTATTATTGGCTTTAACGGAAGGAATTATACACCGAAATAATACTACTCCGGCTGAAATTAACCTCTGTTATTTGCTTGCCATCGCTAACACGTCCAGAGCAGATTTATTAAAACCATGAGTCAACGCCTGCCAGAAACTAAAGGCATTGCTTGCAAACAAGCAACTTTGGTGTTTATTCCTCCTGCCTTCTCGGCCGCTGAGCTGCACTAGGAAAGGGTGCCTTCTGATAAGGAACATGTCAGGCTAATTATCCACAGAGATTTTAAGCTGCATATTTTCTCTCTGGACTAATATAACCCAGATGTGCAAAAGGCATGGTTTTAATCAATCCTTCTACACATCCCATGTCACTTGGTCACATGTGCACGCGTAGGTATGCGCATCACCCAGCAGAACAACCCCATCGTACACAATTAATAGGCTGGCTGTCACACGCGCTTTCGGCTGTGCTCCTTTTATAGGATTTTAGTGCTGCCTCCAAACAAACCAGTTCTGAAAAGAGAAAGCCTTTACATTTGCAAGTGAAACAAGTAAATACTCTTGGTCGTTACAGAGCGCTAAGCTACAAAGATTTTCGTAATAGATTGAGCATGACCCTCAACTAGTTTCACTGCACGTAAAAAGGGAAGGTTAAAAGCTATATACTGTCTCTATAGCGTTATATAAGAGCTTGGGGAACAGAGGGAAAACAGCTTTCCCTTCAGCACGTGGATGGCCATCTAAAGGGACACACCATCAAAGCCCACGCTAGAAGCTTGGGTGCAGCCGTTCTGCTCTACAGCCACCCGAGGTCTTTTTTCCTGAAGCAAGCGACAGAGCCAGGCCGCGTGGTGAGAACAGAGCCCTGCACAAACTTACTGCCCCTCACCAACACCGCACCGAACAGCGCAGGATACAAACTAAACAGCAGCCTTTTGTCGCTGGTGTCACCCAAGGCCAGATGCCGTTATCGCTGCAGAGAGCAGAAACGGGTTTGCCTCCAGACTGTACTCCTCCGGTACGGATATATATTCTCAGTATCAAACTCAGATCCAGAGAGCTAAAGGAAACAGCTCAATGGACCATCAGTTCACACGGACGCCCAGCCACAGACGCTTGCTGTATTGGGAACCCCTCCATTTAACAGCCCCAGCCAGACCAAGATGCTCCTTGCCTACGAGCACCACCGCTCAGGCATCTGAGGGTGCTCTCGGGTGATTGCTGCCAAGACCTTGCTCTCACAGAGGCAAACACATCTCAACGAGCTCCCCCTTAGCCCTTCAACTGCTCCCTTAGCTGAGGGAAGAGAGAAGGGTAACCAGTCCTCCGTGCCGGCGTGGTGCGGAGGAGAGCAAACCCACTGCCAGCACCTCTGCTCTCCTTCAGAGGAAGCCACCACACTGGAAAAATGCTAGACAGCAGCATTAACGACATCGAAACCAGCCGCCTCACTTTCTGGTCATCAGCTTGTTGATCAGATAAAGAAGGAGCAAAAGTTTCAGCCTCACGAATAAAACATTAAGGAGTTAAAGATGATCGATGAGTTAAAGATAACTGGTTCTCATCAATTAATGTAGTAGATCTATCTCTGTCCTTTCCCTTGTCCCCAGAGAGCATTATTTTTCCTTTGACCCTAGCTAGGGGGATTAAAAGAAGAAGGAAGAGTATCTGGATTAGAAGGAGGACCATAACGATTCAAGTGAGTAAAACACTACCTGTCAGCAGGCACTGACCTGCTTTCAGTGCAGGGCTGGGGTGACAGCGAAGGGGAAGCACAAGGCAAAGCTCAACACAGCTTGGGGAAGACCAAAAAAAGGTATTTTCACACCACAGGCTCTAATTCTAAATTACATGACAGATTAGGTGGGACTCGAACCGAGACCTAACGAAGACAGACGTAAAACAACAACCTTGCTCTCTTCAGAAAGCTCTGAGAATGGCAACAGGAGGACAGTAGTAAACAGGATTACTCAGAAGTCTGGCTTTCTTGGCTTTTTGTGCAGCGGATTTTCCTTCCCATGTTAACTGTCTGCTATTCGCTGATTTCTTAAAAAAGAAATTAAAAGTCCAAAGCCCAATAATTAAATATGATTGACAATGAGCTTCATAGGACTTGTTCATAGAACGTCAGTGATGATGTTCACCTTGCCATCCCTACTGCGACCACCATGGGCAGAGACCTGCTCGCTGGTAGCGTGGCTGGACAACACAGGAACCAGGCGACAGAGTAGATGAGAACAGAAGCACCAACGTCAAAAATACACAAGAGCCACATTTTCAAATGGGAATAGCTTTGTTGGTGTTGTCTAAATGATTCTTATTCTTCTAATTCAGCTTCCTCTTTGAAAGTCCTTCCACAGCCTGCCTGTGCAGTACCCTGCGCAAACACTGAACTGGCTGGAGCCTTAATATTGCACTGCTAGCCTTCAGAGCCAACTTTCCCCTAAATTACCCCCTTTATTTTTCAATTAATTAAAAAAATAATCTGAGTGCTGCAGGAAACAGTTCTATGTTTCAGCTTGCTTGGTATCCAGCCCAGTGGAAAATCTGCCCTGAGACCTCTGGTTATTAACTGAAATCTTACAATAGCATTACTATAAATATTCCCAAATGGCTCTGTATTTACTTATTATCATCACAGTTTCAAAATACCTAACAACTGCACCACTGTTTTCTTAATGCAAGGCAGCCCTAATGCACTTAAGACAACACTGACAGCTGAGAACACAACAGCCGTTTGCATCTTAACCAGAGTGGGTTCCCTCTGTAGACTACGGCGAAGAGGGCTGTTATTTTAATTAGGCCACTTTAATTTCTCTTGAGCATGAGAGAATAGAAAAACAGAGTGATAATTTCTAATGTCAGCACTATCTGCAAAGAATTCTATAAAAGCACAAAAATGAACTTTTTTTCCCTTTTTGTATTTTGAACAGTAATATAAAAAAGATGACGTTCGTTCAAAAGTCAGATAAGGTCTGTGTTGACAACTACAATTCTTTTATTGGACATCTTTTACTGAGCATTGAACACTTGTTTATGTAGGCACAGATTTAAGAATAACACCACAAAGTCAAAGGATAAAGTGCAGACCTGTACTGAGAAGCAGGCCTGGTAAGTCAGTCTACTCCTACAACTCAGCAGACAAAAGAAAGAGAAGATAAAAAAACTGCCGTTATAAGAGAAGAAGTGTATTACAAACCACATCCTGCAGTAACAGAACTATACCACCTTTCCTGTGAGGTCCAGAGCACCGGCAAACTCAGGTCCCCTGTGAACAAGCACACCGTGTTTGTCGCCGGAGATATTTTAAGTTAGACTTTGGCTTAGACAAGTGGTTTATTTATGAATAAGGAAAACTTAACAAAGACGTACTGATTAAAACATCTTAACATAATTTCTTTATATATTTCAGAATAAAAATGTACGCACTTAAAAACAGATCAACAACCTCCGCCCGACACGAGTTTCAGCAAGCAGTGACCAAGAAGAGTGAAAGGGGGAAGCCAGTGTGAGCCACAACTTCAAGCGATGGACTTTGCCAGATCTCAGTCCTGCCTGCATCAGAACCTTCTCCCTAAGAAGATTCAGGAGATAAAATGATAAATTCAGCGTGTCCTTATCTTTCTCCATCTCATAAGGGCAGTTTTCTACAGTTCTTAGTAACAGAAAAAAATTATATATTTCCAGAGCTTGCACACATCCAAAAAAGAAAAAAAAAGGGGGGGCAGAAAACAAGAGGAAGAATGAAAACTAATATAAGCTAAAACATTATTTTGTAGTAAACAATAGAATATAACGTGCAATAGTGCAATTTCTCCTTTGCTGCTTCAACAACGAAGTCTTGGTCGATAGTCCACTGTATGTCAACGTACGGCGTCCCACATCTAACTACGTGCTTGTCGGGCACTGCTGGGTTTGCCGGGCTTTGGAGCCGAGTCGCTGTGTCCGGGCTCTCCCTTCCCCTTCCCAAGGTGACGGAGTTTCTGATCCCAGCGCTGCATGTCGAAAGGCAAAGAAATGACAAGAGATTACAGAAGAAGATGTAAGTCATATGTAAAACAACTGCACGTGTTTACAAACAGCGGAAAGAGAATAAAAGCCGTTGCTGTTTCCACCGTATTACCCTGCGCTGGGCTCGAACGGTGGAATGTGAGGTTATCAGTAAAAGTCACCTTAAACAGTAAAAACATTTCCTGGCTTTCTTGTAGCTTCTGTGAGTGAAGGGGCTGACACAAGGCGTAATGGCTTCAGCAGAAAAGCATCTCACCTTCTAAATAATAAAATGTAAACGAAGCTATCTGTGCAATCTCTGGGGGAAGCAGGATGGAAAAAACAGTCAAGTGATTGTTACTATTTTCTTCTTATTATTATTTATTTATTTTTACTTTTCCAGGTAATAGCAACCACAGTATAAAAAGACGTAATAAATACAGCTGGTTGGTACAACCGATGACGCTTTTGGAAAAGGGGATGGCAATGAGAAGCAGGTGGCGACATGGCATGGTCCNGGCAATGAGAAGCAGGTGGCGACATGGCGTGGTCCTCGGCAGCCCAAGGGCAGAGGCAGCGGGTATCGGGCCACAAGGAAATACGTGAGAAAATAAGTCAGTTCCCAAAAAAACCCCAACAAACGATACTGCCACCCAAGAACTGGAACTAAGCAGAAGTCAGCCCACGGCAGCAACGTGGTATTTGCTCTGCGGCACTGGATTTCATAAGGTTCTGCCAACTCAAGCAACAACTCGGAATAAGATCCCCGTATCTTTTCACTCATGTAATCTCTGTGGACGTGACAAATGTGCACAGAAAAACTCGCATTTGTCATCACAACAGTATTTTCCTGCCAGTCACCATTAAGCCTGTTAAAGAAAGTGTTGAGTGGAAGAGCAGACTGGTTTGCACAGGCACAACCGCTACGTGAAATCAATGGCCGAGAAATCACGTCAAAATAAGAAAATCCTGTGTAAAATGACACTCCTAACATCACCGAAAACACTGATACTTTGCAGTGCATCAAAACATAAAAAGGCAATCCCTTCCAGAACTTGGAAGGCATTAGAATACATTTAAATTAGAACACCTTAGAATATATTCTCATATATCATTTGCATTTGAGCTCATTGCTTCCAATTTGCTATGACATGACTTCCTTATCGTGTACCTCCCTCATCTAAGCCAGGAAGGTAAATCTGAAATAGGTGCTAATCCACACAGTTTGGTAAGTGAACTGTATTTAAAGCATATTAAATCTGAAAAGTGTAAGTCTGACTTAGTCTGGAAAACATTTGTAAAGCCCTTTTTTGTTGGTTTTTAATTAGTATCACAATCCCAATTAAGCAGGCGTGTGTTGCAGAATGCACATTTGCCTACAGAGGTAAAACACTCCTACTGTTTGCTTTTTTGAGACAGAGGTTTTGATTTCTGCTGCTCTGGTGTACTTTGGGGTAATTCAATGTATCCCTTTAGTTTATTCAGCATCCATTTCTAAGTAATATAGCAAATAACACACCAAGTTAATTTTTGATACTTGATATTAATTAACTGGGGTCAGCACATGTATTTTCTTCCCTTATTTCGAAAAGACTAGGTAGATGTTTCGTGGCATCTGCAACATTTTACTTTTGGTGAGATATTTTCTTACCTTTACTTTCTTACCAAGACGATCCTTCCATTTCTCAGCTATGGAGCCTTCCACCAAGAGTAACCTACACAACAGAGACAACCAGTTACTCCATCAACAGGCATGCACATGCTATACAACCCAACACATGCAAGACTAAGGTGTCTGTGCCTGCAGAGAGCCTTGGCCCCCTGAATACCATTAAGGAGATGTACAGAAAGTTACACTGAGTTTCCTTAGCTGGTGGCTCTGAAGGTCAGCTTTACGAGCAGGGGAACAAACAACAACAAATACGCTCCAAGGACAAATGCAGAAAGAGTTACCTGGAGCGCTCCTCGTCTTCGTAACCCATGATGATGTACTCTTCGTTGGCGCTAAGCGGTGGGCACAGGCAGCCGGAGTTCGTGTGAAGGTTTACAGTGTCCTTTGGGATGTTCACTAGGGAAGATTTTAGGATCTCCTTTACTTCCACTACCGCAGTGACATCGTGACATTTAGTCTTCACCTCCTTCACTTTAGCTCGAATGACTGGGAAAAATAACAAAGGGTGCAGTCAGCGGCAGCAGATAATGCAGGTCACCCCCAAGCCGTTCTTGGTGACCTCTGGGATTAGTCTTTTGCATGGTCCGTTATCAAAAGCTTAGCTGAACTCCAGCAGTGTCCCTGCCCCCACCTCTTCACTTCATTACTTCATCCTTCACCAAGGCGGGCCAGGTAGCTCAGTATATCTCATAATAATATGGTCACGAGCAGGAGTTATGTACCAGTTGGATTTATGTCCTGTTTCAGTTGGGCTCTAACTTTAGCATCCCTTCTTCGCCCTTTCCACTTCAAATAGATTTGATTCATTCCTTGTATGCTCTCCTTCTCCCTCGAGCTGTAACTGCTCCCTCTCTGACCACTCGCAGTACAGATGACCGAACCTAATTTGTAACTCTCAACCTTCCACGAAATGTGAATGTGCATTAAAACTTCTCGTATCACTACTTCTGCTGGATGACAGGCCCTTAACTTTTTTGTTCTCTCTCTGGTGACCCAGCACCAATCTGCTCTGCTCTTTATGAACTCCAAATGCTCCTGATCTTGACCTGATGACCCGTCTAATTATTTTCTCCCTCACCCTTTCTTTTTGCCTCAAGTTGCCCAGGAGGAAAAGTTGCCTTTCAAAGGCAACGCTTTTTTTTTCTCTCACGGTGACCAGTGAACCGATACCACATGCAAATGCAAAGCCAATCCAGAGGTCATGCTCTAGAGAATCTGCACAACTCGACTTTCACAGCTTGCAAACAAGAGTCTCTTTCCATTACTGACAGCAGATTCCCCGGATTCCCAATTTCTTCTAACCTATATGTAAAATGTAACATGGAAGAAAGAAAACCATGAACTTACTTACCTCCTCTCTTCACATGCATGGCCCATAGAGACCATCAAGCAGCACGCATTGCAGCCACATTAAATATAGCTGCCAACAATTAATAACTTGTGCATTTAACATACACAATTTACCCCAAGTGATCCACTTTCTTAAAACCTTTTAAAATTTCAAAACAAAATCTTGCTTTGGCTTGGAGTTCTCTCAACTGCCTTCTGAAACCCCTTTAATTTCAAAAGCTTGAAAAGATGGGCAGTAGCATGCTCAGCAACTCTCTACCATATGCAGGTACCCACTAGAGAACAGTCACTCTGTAATTATTTTCCAAACAAATCCACCAAAACAACATAAAACTGACTAGTCACCTAAAAAAACCAGTGATGTTGACATAATACAATTATAATATTTCAGCTTTTAACAGGAACTATTTTTAAAAGAAGCTCACCTGACAACAGTTGTATAAATGCATCATCTTAATAAATATTATGCAATCACTCCCATTTAAATGATGTCTTTAAGTTCACTGAGCCTAAGACTCTTCACACGATTAATGGGAAAAAGGATGGGCCCAATTGTTCAATTCCCGTGATACATATTCACTGGCTTTATTGGCCTAATTTGCATAAAACAAACAGTACGAAGCAGCAGCCTGGACCTGTGATACGCCTGAAGACCAGGACAAACTGGACAAGAGAAGACGTAACATGGACACCGTGCACTTTTACAGGTGTTAGTGACAGCATAACGTAGCTGGCAGGATGCTCACTGCTGGCTTCGATACACGAGAAGAACCCAGTACGCCTGTTAGATCCCACGGTGAGTTTGTAGGCATGAGAGTTAGTAAAAACATCCTTTCCTGCAAAAGCAAAGCCTATCAGAGCTGGAAATCAAAGAGACAGTTCAGGCAGAGCAGCCCACACACCATTTTTGCCACATCACTTTTCACACTGAAGAAGTGCACAAACCCCAAATTCCTGTGCTGACACTGAAGTAACGCTCAACGTCAACAAAGGCACTCTTTCACTAACATATTAAGCTAATCCCCTCCATCCGTCTAGTTTGGAAATGTTTCAGGCCACATCTTCCTTCTGTAATAAGTACCCCTGGATTAACCACCAGTAATTGGGACCGCAGGCTTTTTAAACGAAAATTTTCCCCTTACTTGTAGCCTTAAAAACGCTGGGAGCCGGCCATGCAGCTGTCCTTACCGTAGTTATAATTGTTGCGTAGATAGGTCTTCTGGGTAGCTTTTATAGGCTTGCATTTGCAGCGCTCTATAAAAACAGAAAGTTTTGTTTAGGAAGAAAGGAGCATATGTTCAGTGACAATCTCCCCAATACCCCAAGCTCACACCTAACGAAAACGTCACTGAATGGACTTCTTTTTACAGGCAAGTGAAATACTAAAAACCACAGGGCACTCCTGGTCTGTTCTGTTGGAAGATGTTGTGGAACTGTCCATGAGACCTCAAAGATTTCTAAGAGAAAACCTGACAAGCTGGAATTTAAAAAACCAAACCAAACTAAACCAAACCACTACAACCAACTAACCCCCAAACAACAAAGACACAAGGACTTGGGAGTCTGAAATGACAAAATCTTCCATTTTGAGCCAATTCAAGGTTCAGTCTCAGTCTCTTCTGTGCCCGTAGGTGCTGCAATTCCGTATCCTTACAATGCCGTTCTCTCTTCCGTACTACACTTACTGAATGCCCTCCTTTCTGCACCTTTAATCATACAGACCATAATAAAGACACAGAAAGAAAATACCATGACAGGGCACAATTTAACATTTGATTGGAGACTACATATCTCAGCTCGGTTTAGCAAAGTGGGATATTTTGGCTAGCAGGCATTCCAACATAAGGAATATGATTTTTGTGGCCAGTTCTCAATGCGCAATTCATCTTTGGAGCTGCACCATAAGATTTCTTACAGCGGCACAGCCGTTTTGCACCTGAAGATGTCTAAGAGCTACAGTCAACAGATGAAGCATGTCAGAGGGCGGTGGGACCAAGCGGCATGTGGCTCCCTGCTCCGAACACTTCTGGGATGGGCCAGACAAAACGTAACCTCAACTACGTCTCTCAGCAGCATCCGGCAGGAGGTTTAAGAAAGATTGAGTTTAAGAGGCTGAAGGGCTTCACGTGACTACTGCGGATGTTTGGTGTTACCTTTAATCCTGCTCTGGGCTCTTCCTCAATTTTTGTATAAATTTTACACAATTTTATTATGACCCAGAACTTCAGGTTTACTTAAAACAGGGAAATTATTAGCCCTTACGGCAGTACGGATGGCCTTCAAAAGACAATACAAACGAGCACTGTCAGAGCAGCATGTTCAGTGGTGCAGCTTCCAGACAGCTGGGAACCATAACGGAGGTAAAAACATTTTCATTAGTGCCCCGGGAGTGCTAACGCTGAAGCACCAGACCCATGCGTTCATTAACACTGCCAATATTTCATTGCTGGTTGTTCTAACACAAATATTTACTTGCTTCAAGCTAGCATCTAAGTGGACTTTGGTAGAGTCGTTTCAAACAGCAGGTCCCAGTAGTATGTACACATGGTCATCTATTTTGACATTTGACTTAGTATTTAAGTGAAAATAAACTTAAGGCAGCTTATTTCTATACACCACCATTCTAAAATACCCCTGCAGATAAGCTAGCGATCTAGTTAAAACCAACGTGAAGAGTCTGAAAAAGAACTTTTATTTGCTGTATAAGATTTCTGCATATTAAAAAAAAAAAAGAGATGGAATCATATGGTTATGGACTTCTCAATTCATTATTTATTTTCTATTGAAAGAATTTTTGCAGTTGAAAATACAAAAAAAACCACAGGAAAGGGGAGAACATTTCAAAAGAAGAGTATATTGTTTCCTTGAATTTCAAACACACCCTCAGGAATCTATGTATAGAGTCCTACAGACTTCAGCTTTTGTATGAGACTGTGTTAAAATAATAAAGGCAGAGAAGGGAAGTGATTTTTGGCTTCCCTTCTGCCTGTGGGAGCTCACGCATACTTTAAGCCAAGTTATGGCCCATTTTGTAAGCTGCCTCGAAACAGGCCATAAAAGATCTGCTCCCATGGCCCACACTCACTCGGGCATCTCAGCATTCACGTCGAACAAGTCGCACACTTTAACGTTCTCCTGCTCTGCAGCACTTTCCTTTGTGGCTCAAGCAGAATAAAATAGTCTAAATTACAAGACAAGAATACATAGCTTCACATTTCCCTAATTTTTGAGATGCTGTTGGATTTTTTTGTTTTATTAATTTGAGGAATATATTTTATTAGTCTTGTTCTAGGAAGAAATTATAGACGTGCCCATGTTAATGAAGGATACCTCCCAGTCGCCCTAGTACTTTTCAAACTTAAATTTCAAAGAACTTTGCAAAACGCTGCATTATTCCTAATGACTATTTAGTGATACAGAAACTAACATAGAGTCACTTGCCAAGGTCAGTTATAAAGTCAGTCAGAGAGCTAGAACCAACTCCTCTCTCCCAATTCCTGTTACAGTGACTTTCGAAGGAAGCACAACGTATTAGCGAACACATACTGGATTGATGCAGGTTTCTGGCAAAGCTGAGCTTTCCCCAGGGAGCAGGAACACCCACAAAAGGTGGCTATAAAAATGTACTGCATCTCTTGATGCTGAGGGAAAGTCCCATCTCACATGAGAGTCTCCTCTGAAGCTGCCAGAATCACCAGAAGAGCTCTGGGACCACCACAACATTATATTGCAAGCACTGAGACGCGCAGCAGAGGCTCACACCAGTTTTGACTGAGATCTCAGCTAACCTTGCCATTAAATATTCTTTTTTAATACAAGTCAATATAGCACCAACAAAAGCTCAAATTCTATACCTTTGAAAACTTCTTCCTGTAACTGCTGAAACAAGTGGACTACACGGGGAAAGGGTTTCGCCTGTGGATCGCTACCAAGAAACGTGCCATCTTAAATACGTGTGCATGCACAGTCTAAAGCCTGGCTGTAATACTCATGGCTACAGGCACTCAAACCTGCCAAATGTTCCCCTCATAAATTAAGGACAAAAAAAAGCCCCCCAAAAAACCAAACTCTGGAAGAATTTCTAAGTGACTTGAAAAGCTTCTGATGAAGCATGCAACAATGTAGTTTACGGCCAAGAGAAGCAAAAAGCTCCTCCCCGAAAAACCCTGCGCAGGCTCAGAGGGAAGGTTTTGCCAGCGGACACCCCCAGGGATAAATGGTGCCCTGAACAGGAGTAACCCATGGGTACCGCTCACTGCATCCATACACAGCAGCACACGCAATACGCTCCAGAAACCACAGAGCAGAGTCCAGGATCTGAAAAAAACACATCAGGCTGCTACTTGCGAAAAAAAAAATTCTATTTACAATGACGAAATTACAAATTTACTTTACTGAATGTATAAACAAAGCAACTGCGAAGCACAGCCTTTTAGGTGGCTAAATGGTGTTTGTCAGCTGAAAGAGGTGCAGCGCATTGAACCCAAAATTCTGTTTGTACAGCAAAAGGCAGCGAGAAAGATACTANCAACTGCGAAGCACAGCCTTTTAGGTGGCTAAATGGTGTTTGTCAGCTGAAAGAGGTGCAGCGCATTGAACCCAAAATTCTGTTTGTACAGCGAAAGGCAGCGAGAAAGATACTACCCTTCCTTTGCACCAGCATTTTTAGTGTGCGTCTTCGCCCTATTTTTCGGATGGGATTTTTGAGGTCTGCTTTTGCTTTGACTTGTCAAAACGCATCATGACAGCAACAATATAACTAAATCTTACCTTCTTCTCTTCCACCGCAGGGTCACTTACTGGTATTACGTGCCATCTACATCCCTAAGGACAGGCAGTGCTAAGGAGATGTTTAGTATTTTTGATAAAAGGTGATGTTGCAGGTATCCAGCTTTACTTTCATACTCAAAGCGAAGCTTGTATGCTCTTTGTACAGTCACTATAGAGCACAAAATCCACAGTTTCTCAATGCCACACAATTGAAAATGGCTTAAAACTAAGAAGATACTAACAGTAGTAATAAAGTCTTTAGCACGTCTTTCAGACATGGTCCCACGCTCAAGGCAATTTAAGGCTTATTTTTATCGGGTTTTTCTAATTGTAGGTGCCTTTCTAAAGGATGTACACTGTGATTTAAATAACATTTTGCACCTACACAGCTAGCTACTTTCACACTGGGACCTACTGATCACATTTTAAAACTGCATTATAAGCTGGCCATTATCAATACCTTTTTACAATTTGGTCGCAGAGATTAATGCTGAAGTTACCCAATTTCACGTAGGTATCTGATTTTATGTTCGACAACCATACTTAGGTGTTTATATTAATAAACTGAGCACCAGCGCACACTACAGCTCACCAACACCTCTGGAGAAGGAAAGACACGATGGCCAATGCCAGGTTTTCCAAGTGTCACCTTCTTGACAAAGGCCTAAGAGGAAAACGTCTGAAAGAGTCATAATAAAATTCGAGGAAACCTACTGTCATCGGCTTGCTTGAGCAACAAATTTGCATTTCTATAATCTNCTCTGGAGAAGGAAAGACACGATGGCCAATGCCAGGTTTTCCAAGTGTCACCTTCTTGACAAAGGCCTAAGAGGAAAACGTCTGAAAGAGTCGTAATAAAATTCGAGGAAACCTACTGTCATCGGCTTGCTTGAGCAACAAATTCGCATTTCTATAATCTGTTAGCTACCAAGCTGGGCTTTGCTTCTTCACATCGCCTACGACTAGTGGTAACACTCCTGGGGTGTTACTCAGTTCCAGAAAAAAACAAAACATAAATAAAAAGCAAGAGGGGACTTGCTGGAAGGAAACCAGTCTCAGACAGTCTGCCTCAATCTCCTCAGGCTCACGGGAGTTTTGCCATTATCTACAAAGAGTGTTGAATTTCATTTGCAAACTTTAAAGTCAGAAAGAACCACTACCTTCANGGAAAGACACGATGGCCAATGCCAGGTTTTCCAAGTGTCACCTTCTTGACAAAGGCCTAAGAGGAAAACGTCTGAAAGAGTCATAATAAAATTCGAGGAAACCTACTGTCATCGGCTTGCTTGAGCAACAAATTCGCATTTCTATAATCTGTTAGCTACCAAGCTGGGCTTTGCTTCTTCACATCGCCTACGACTAGTGGTAACACTCCTGGGGTGTTACTCAGTTCCAGAAAAAAACAAAACATAAATAAAAAGCAAGAGGGGACTTGCTGGAAGGAAACCAGTCTCAGACAGTCTGCCTCAATCTCCTCAGGCTCACGGGAGTTTTGCCATTATCTACAAAGAGTGTTGAATTTCATTTGCAAACTTTAAAGTCAGAAAGAACCACTATCTTCACTGGTTTTGCCCACTGAAAATCTATTTAATGTTCAATATTCACACTGTTCAAGACAAAACTTTTCATGAAATCAGCACGGCCCTCTGGATTTGATGGAAATTTTGCCCTGACAAAAGCAGAAGAGACGAGCACTAAAAGACGCCTTACAGAGTTAATCGAATTGTCTGCTGAGAGGTGCACAGGCTGACCAGCCCCAAATCCCACCTGCCCACGGGATACAAAACCACAATCTACAGGATTCCCAGACAAGACAGAGTATTTATGCATCACTTCATACTCCTCTTACCATATGAAGCATGAAAAGGATTTGAAAGACCACAGCTTATTATAAAGTTTTATAAAAGTGTACTCACCGATGCTGGCGCCTCTACAGTTGCCATTATTAGAATCCATAGGGAAATCTGGCACGGATTCGTAAAATATGTAAAGAAATGTTAGTATTTTTAATATTGGATTATTTCAACATATCCACATCACAATGCTTTCTCTAATATTTAGTATATTAACATATATTAAAACTTAATAACTTAGTTAATAAACAGACTGTAATGTTCTACAAGCCAGCCTGTTCAAGTTGACACGATTTCTTATCTGAACTTCACCCGAATCTGGCACATCATGTTAAATGCTGAAGCAGATTAAATGTCCCATTTCTACTGGTGCACAGACGGGCAGCTTTAGGACAAGGATGGAAATTTATGGCATGAACATAAGAGCATCTACAAAAAGTACCCGTACTGTTTGCATTTAATTAGATGATCAAGGAGAAATTACTCTTGGTTTGTTTTTTTGGTTACTGAGGAAATCAAACCAACGAACCACAATCATATCGTTGAAGCCCATGCCAAACCAAATGTTTCCGACCTTCCCCTCACTTTAAAAACATACTGATTAGTTTGAAGGACAAATAAGGAACAGAAGGCAAAAACGGCACTATGCCCAAAGAACTGCTTTTATACACATTCGTAAGTGGAATGTGTCCCACATTAGTGAGGTGCATCACTTCAAACCTATTGTTTATTAAATCACACAATTTAATGGATTTATACAAATACTTAACCATGAAAAACAAGTATGTTAATGTATATAATGCTGCACAAGTTAAGGAAAAAATAAATGCAAGAGAGACAAGACTTGGGAGAGAGGCAGTATACTTTATTAGAATGATACATAAACCGGAAAAACAAATGAGCTTTCAAATAAAAAGCCCTTCTTCAAGTTTGTATGCCCAAAAGGCTATGCAGCTTTTTCAACTCTGGATGCTGGTACCACACAAACATCAACTTTCTTACATCCTCCCATTATCACGGATCCACCACCGCTTTCACAATACAGAACAAACCAATACCAGACCATGTCACAAAAGCTCCTCTTCTGCAGCTGAAGCTGTAAGGACTTGGCCATAATACAGCTCAGGACACTGATGATATTCAGTATAGATGAAGGGTTTAGATGTGTGGACTAAATTTTAAGGGCTGGGGCCATTATTTAATCGTAAGTTCTGTAAATACGTATTTTAAATACCTGTTTACAAGAGATCTGATATTATTTAGTCAATCTTCTCATTTGGCTATCCTTTTTTTAAAAAGGATCCTCCGTCTTAATGCATATTTATACTTGTAATAGCAACATGAAACTTCCTTTACACAAATGGGGATAAGGCTAAGTGACAGTCAGGGCAAGAGTAAATCCGAAAGACCACTTATTCCCTTACTAACATAATAATTAACTTCAAAAAATTGAGACTTCAGGAGTAACTATTCCTATCAATATAAGGAGCAAAAGGTGTAGAAAACAGCACAGAACAGATTGAATAGATGCCCTTTTACATTCAATATCCTGTTGCTAGTAAAAATCACACCCATTTTCTTCCAAAGAAAGTTCCAAACTACCACAAGATCTTCGCTCAGAACAAACCCAACATTTTCATGGAGCCAATGTGGTCTTTGGTTACCAGGTACTTCACCACAGCAGCAGTAAGGCTTCTCCATGCTGCCTCGCAGCAAGACAAATTACCCAGGCTAATTCTTACTTACGTGTTTTATTTTCATTATTCACCTGAGCTATCCTCAAATTTTTAAATAGCATATGGTAAAAAAAACCTCAATAAAGAAAAAAAGAGATCTTCATCAAAATTAAATGCACTTTATATTGTATCGCTTTCTTGTATTCCAGGACAGGATTAAAGAGGAATTAAAATGGTCTTGCTCTTGTAAATGGCTAAGTAAAATGATGACAAAATTTCTTCTCAACCTTCCTCTCCTGGGCCAACCCTCTGTTGTCTTGTTCATTTAGTCAGTGCTTTGCTTTAAGCTTTCTGACATGGTAACAGCATAGAGAGCGCTCAGGTCTGTAGCTTGATAATCCTCCCATCTGCAAAACCTCCCAGCCACCAGCCACGGAGAGGTGGCTCTACCTCTCCATGTGCCTAAGACTGGCCCAAGATGTTTCACCGCACTCTGGAAATTCAAGACCCCGGCAAAGAAAGCTCTCCAGACTTGCCACCCCTCTTGTTCGGTTACCTTGGCCAACTTCTCAGGTTGCCTTCAAGGCTGGCTGGCTTTGCATGTGGCCAAGGCAACTCTTTGGCACTTCACGTGGCCTGGCAAGCCACAGTTCCTGCCGAACTAGGTGTGACAGTTATGAACGAAGGGATGGCTTGTTCACACCTCGAAAGCACATTCCCTGTGCCAAGAAAATTGTTACTGGGGGCAGAAAAAATTTTCAACACCACAGGAGACAAGGGAAGCATAGGGTTAAATGTTTACCGTGTTCACATCCACAGAGGGAAGTAAAAAGAAGCCCTGAAGAGCACTCTCCCTTCCTAGCCCAAGGGCTGATCCGAACAGCCACAACTTCACAGTGTTTGAGCAAACCAAGTCAGACTCACTCTGGAATTACAACTAAACATAAACCAGTGCCCGGTGAGGGGTTCACAGCCTTCCCCGACCCCACTCGGTGGTATGATGCTCACGTGTATCGGCTTGAGGAAATGTCCTTCAAACTCACACTGGTGCAAGGAGGGCGGGTAAATGTTCAATATGCCCAATATAAACCTGGTCCTGCAAACAAACACAGAACTAAACCGCTTTCCACCAGATGTTCCCTTCCACTCCTAGGTAAGCAACTTACTTTATTTTTACCGATTACAGCGCACCACAACCTCAACCCATTTCCTAATTCTGCATTTATTTGCCACGTCACTCATCCTACCCCAAACCAGGGGTTGTGGGTATCTGACGAAGCAGCTGGCTGTGCAACAGGAGTAATTCAGACATTGTGTGCAGAGCAGCTATTAACGGAAACAGTTCCCATTTCTGTGTGAAGGCTGCGGCGTGCAGCGCGTTGTGCTCTGCAGTTGCGGTCAGAGCATGTTGTCCGTCAACGAGCAGAGGAGGACTAAATGGGTACCGATACGTCACTTTGTGAGTCATTTCCCTACTTGCAAGGGGGCTTGGGCCGGGCAAGTACTGACCTTGCCTTGATGCTTATCCTTCCCGGTGCACTCATGCTTATTTAGGGATGAGTAGTTTCTACTGATGGAGAGGAGCACAGGTTGTGGCGGGGACTGGAGACTTCCACCACTGTACGACACATCTCAGGAAAGGTTTCACATCTCCTTGACCCTTCCCCCAGTCCAGCTCATACTGCCTGGTCCCTTCCCATCTACCGGGCAAGTGATGGGGAAAAGGGTCTGGGCCAGCCCTGCCGCCCGCCACCTGCAAGATCTGAGGTGAGCATGAGCAACCTGAAATCTTATCCCCTGACCCCAGCAGTCTAATGGGCAGAGACCTCTCTCCATCAGGCTTGTCCACACACTACTTAGACCTCCAGATTAAAAAAAAAAAGCTATTTTAAAAATTAAACAAATGACTTCCTATTTTTCCACTTTCTTTTGAGGCGACCTCTCTGCAAAGTTTTGTCTCTGCAAAATAACCTTTTTGAAAGAAATACCTGTTAGCGAACATTAGCTGGACTGCCAAAGAGGAAATATTATCCAGAGCTCCAATCCAAAGGCTTCCTATTACATTTTGTTTAAGAACAGGGGAAAAAAACCAAACTGATTTTTCCAACAAGTCTTTTAATTAATCAGTTTTCAGAGGCATGCTATATAAGAAATCGAAACCACTGATCGGGAGAGAAGAATAAAAGCCACTTGCATAGTAAATGTACAAAATAACAATGCCCGGATCACAGATTTGGACGAGAAGTTTGAGAAAAGGAAACAACTTGGTGAAACTTAGTTTTGAGCATACATCTTACTCATATCACAGTTCAAATTAAAAAAAAAAAACAAAACAAAACCAAAAAGCAGAGCAAGAGCCAAAAGTAACACGATCCTGATTGTCACTGCAATTAAAGAACAGGACCCAGCCATTACTGAAGCCGTTCCAGGCACCCCGCTCCAAAGAACAAAACCACAGTGAGCGGTTGCTGCTTGGGCGCTCTCTTCTGATGGAGACGTCTGTGAGCCCCATTGATTAAGAAACCCTTCCAAAATGCATGAATTCAGACCTTGTAATCTACTTCAGCTCTGAACACAGAGAGGATCTTTGCTAATCTGATTGCAAAAACATGCACAGTGAAGCAAAGGCATGTGTAAAAGCCATTCCAGGGGACTCGGCCTAGGTATCATCATTAGTAAGGTTTAAATCCCCTTATTTACTTTTCCTGACTTCTTTCAGGCTTGAAGCTTGTTAACAATTTTGTTCTTTAACTGAGAAATGCGTCTGCTTCCAAGTTTTGAGCAAACGCCTGAACAAATCTCAACTTTGTAAACGACAACCTAGGCATGACTGCTCACCCTCAGCACAGTCTGAAAGACTCCCCTAGCACCGCCGCGTATTTCCACTACTGTAAGTAGAGCTAAGCAAAGTCCGAGTCTGAGCAAATTTGATCTGGACTTTGGAAACCACTGTTTTGGAAATGCAGTCAATAACATATGAAAAAGCAGCACGGGAAACAGCACTTCTTTTTTCTTTTAAGCATACAATGCCAAATTCACGTACCGGGTTACTGTGAATTCATCCAGGCAGACAGGTGGGTACAGAGGACCTGGACTACACGGAGAAATCATAGGTTCACACAAGATTTAAGAAAATACATCTCCATCACTTGAATAATCTTTAATTTTCTTTAATGTTTAAGAGGTGGTATTTTTTTAAAGAAATTCAGAGTTCTCCTCAGCCATCTTATGACAGCCACCCAAAATGGTTCAGACATTAATTACACGTGGGTGATGCCTTGTGATGCTGCTTCCCTTTTCTCCAACATCTCACCAACAGCCCAACACGCCCTCAAGCTATTTTTCTATCTAAATAGGCGAGACAGCAAACCAACCAACAGATCTGTCCTCCGATACGCATGGTACCCATCACACTGCTCTGGCTTCATTGCCAGTTCCCTCGTCGAAACAGGAATAAACATGTCGCTTCAGACATAAACAGTCTGCCAAGACAGCAGCAGCCAAGCACACGCGCTGAAGTGCTTTTCCGAGTCGGCATCCCAACACCAGCAATGACTGTGGTCACACTGGTCATTTATCATGTGTAAAATTAAAGCCAGGTCCTGCTATTGGAATTTTACAATCCCGACAGCGTTTGTCTATCTAGCTGCACTTCTTGTGGCTTCAGGGAATAAAGAAGATGTGACAGGACCCTGAATGAAGGAAGCAGATAACCAGAAAGACGTGAGGAAGAGTCAGCATACACACACGGAGACTGAAATACACAGAGCACGTGAACGGGACCTCCTGCATCCGCAAGACAGCTTGTATCAATGCCTGCGAGCAGAACCGCTTCCATCCCCAAAAAGCACAGGACTGGGATGCAGGATAAAAGCCAGAGGATCCAGAAGACGTTAGCACATACTAATATCATTATCTGGGATGTTAACATATCGCGAAGAGGCTTCTTCATCCTCCATCCTGGCCTGCAATTTGTTGATCTTCCGCAAAAAACAAAATACTCTGTGTCACACCTGCCTCCAGAGCATGCACGTCGTGCCACCTGGGTGTAAAGGAACCCAGGTGTTTCCCAAAGATAACGAAAAATCAAGAAACACGTGTTTCCCCCCGGATGCTTGCTTGCAGGTGGTCTCTGTAACTTGAGGGACCTCAGACCTCCCAGTCAGCAGTGTGGTACAGCAGCTCACACCCAGGTTTTGGAGACCTGCACGAGCCCAGCGGTCTGCAGAGCTTCTTCTCTAACTGAGCCCTTAACAAGGCACTTCCACTGCTCTTACCAGCCTCCTCCATCACAGCAGCGGCTGCTGCACCCCTTCAACACATCGGCAGCACTGAAGATGAGCGGTAAGACACAAACACCTCCGTTGTTGCTGCCAAGGGGAAGCCTCTAGATCTTCCTCACCACCTAGGCTGCACACGGAGAGAAGTTCTAGGTGGTTATTTGTGGAGGACTCATAACCCGTGCCTCAGTAACCAGGTGAACTTCTTGCTGGGATTTGCCACAGATTTTACCAACCAGTTTCTCCACATTTTGCAACAGCCAGAGTCTACCAGGCATGGGGACCAAAAGTGATCGGAGAGGAATTTGTCCTCTTTTACTGCA
The DNA here is from genome assembly GCA_013398225.1 of Steatornis caripensis. Lineage (NCBI taxonomy): Eukaryota > Metazoa > Chordata > Aves > Caprimulgiformes > Steatornithidae > Steatornis > Steatornis caripensis. Next base: position 53,786 of record VZSC01008322.1, on the reverse strand, counting down.
ACGTCAGCCAAAGAAAATAAGTCAAGTGAACTTCAAACGATCTTCAGCTTGGCATCATTGAAATGAGAGTCAAGACCAATTACTTTAATGGTCACAGGGAATTTTTGCAAGCGTCTGTACAAGCTCTTCCCGGCCCCAAGAAGAGCAGACGATAACTGATGTGCCACAATGTCGACCCACTGCAGCCTCCTGCAGGCGACTCAACCCGGAGAAAGCGTCTCCCAAGAGACAGAAGAACCCTTGCACACAGCTGAACCATGCACTCAGAGAGACGCACGGTCTAATATTGGAAAAGGAACTTTTCGGGCTTTCCGAACCCTGTCCCTGCTCCGACAAGGACAAACATATGACCACGTCATCCTTCAGGTTGCTGCCTTGCGGGACGAACTTGGCAAATGCATTAACCCTGACCAGTAATAACGCAGAGACCTCAAGAGGAAAGGAAACAGTAGACTCCTGTTACTTTGCAGGCAGCAAAAAAAGACAGAAAAATCAAAAATTCCGCTTTCGAAGAATAAAAAAGTCCGTTTCCACAACAGAAGCCTGTGAAAAAATGGGTTTGTGTTTCTACCTGCCCTATCAGATGTAGCCTGCAGACAGTGCAAGGGGCAGGATTGCTTAGGAGATAAAATAAGAGCAGGTATTCCACATGGTCCCCATTAGGCAGTTGGTTATTCGTGTCTTCTACTTGGCTGCGATCCTTTATTTGGAGAATTGAACTTGGAAGTGTTCACCTTACCTCTTCCTAGAACAGGCATCCTTCACTCTGCTTTCTAAAGGAGCAGTTTCATTCCCTCAAGAAGGATTCTTTCAGTCTGGTGCATAATGCATCAGTTCAAAATTTTCAGCCCAGAAATGAGAATGTCATCAGGTTCTCATTCACTGAAAGAGAGTTTTCATGGATCCGGCCCTGGAATCCTTCAAAGAGGTTATTGTACTGCTGAGGTCCTCAGAAATAGGTAACTCGGGGGCAATTTTAGCCAAACTTCCTCCCTCCAGATTTGAATGCGATTGCTTTCAGATCGCTGCAGACCTGCCAAGCCTCGCTCGGTCTGGAGCCACTTTTAAGGTAGTTTTGAAAGCACCTCAACACTGCAGAGAAAGGCGCTTGGTGTTCAAAACCACATTTCCCCAAACCATCCCAGCAGGTCTGCACCCCCAGAGAGCAGCAGCAGCAGCGAGGGAGCCGCTGGCAAAACGGCTGGTCAGGCTCACGGGCCGCAGACAAGTGCAGGGGGGAGAAAGGATGGAAAGGCGAGAGGGGAGCAACTAGAAGGCTTAGAGAGAAATAGCAGTAATGACTGGAGATATCAGGGTATGGTCATGGAACTGAGATTTCAAGAGGTGGAGAGGATAACTTGATGGAGTCAGAGAACCACTGAAAGAGCAGGGTTAGTCTGGCCTACAAACAAATGGGGAGGAACGGAGAGAGCAGCTTACCTGGGAAGGCCGAGCTGGGGAGCACCATCAGGAAACTGAAGCATGAGATTTCGTTAGGAGAGGAAAACAGGAATTGCAGTGTTTGGCATTGCTGGCAGTAGGATACATAAAGTATTTGGTAACGGGATAGAAGCACAGTCAAATACTGTGCTGAGCACAGCATGAAAAAAAAAAAAACCCCTTTCATTCACAGGCCACTGCTGGGGGAGGACGGAGAGGTGGGATCCGAGGCGCAGCAACCCGGTGTTGCAGCTGCGGGCGCCGAAGGAGCCGGACAGCAGCACAATGGGCCTGCGGGGTGCATGCGTGCAGTCCTGCCTCAGCCTCCGACCCCTCTCACTTGCTCCCCTGCCCAGCTCTGCCCTCCCGCTCCCGTGATGGAGAGGTCTGGCAGACCCACCGACACTGCAACTTTGCAGCAAGGAAACGGTAGCTTGGTTCCACCACCGGCAATGTTTTCCTCAAGTGAGACGGGACATGTGGTCATTTTGTAAAGGTCAAACCTCACTCGTGATAACTGTCCGCTGGCTTGCTTTCACTTCCTATTCAATGGCTCCTTCAATTTAGTATTTCTGTGGTGGCCGTCTCGCCATGCTGGAGCTGTGTCCTGCAAACTCTTCCAGCCCAAAGGCAGCCGTGGCAGGAGTGCACCCCTAGCAGAGCAGAGACCCTGAGCAACAGCACGTTTGCAGCATCGTGGTGGCCAAAGCAGTCAGAAGGCTTCACCCGACTGTGCGGAGATGCTCCTGCGTCCCCGGTACCCCCGGATGGCAGCAGGACACCCAGCACCAGCCGCCCTGTGGGACCACAGCGAGCACAGCCGGTGAAATGGGACACAGCGAGAAAGCAGTGGGGCTCCAACAGCCCCTTGGAGGCTGTGGGGGTCAGGTACCATCAGAGCTGCACCGGAGCTGCCTCGGTGCTGGAAGCAGCCTTTGGCTCGCTCAGGGACGCCGGGAATGAAACGTAGCGGAAGGCTGCGCTCCTCTCCTGACTGTAACCCATTAACACAGGGACCCGAGAGGGGACCCGTGCAATAACCGTACCTTCGACGCCAACCACGATGACGAATCTCCTCGTCAGCCGCACTCGTGCCAGCGCTGGCACGGGAAGGGTCTGGGGAGACCACAGCCCCCCAGCTCCTGCCCGGGGCTCCTCTGGGCACAGCCCTTGCCCCACAACCCACCGGCTGTGCCCAGCGGGGCGATGGCCCGGNGAAAACAGGAATTGCAGTGTTTGGCATTGCTGGCAGTAGGATACATAAAGTATTTGGTAACGGGATAGAAGCACAGTCAAATACTGTGCTGAGCACAGCATGAAAAAAAAAAAAACCCCTTTCATTCACAGGCCACTGCTGGGGGAGGACGGAGAGGTGGGATCCGAGGCGCAGCAACCCGGTGTTGCAGCTGCGGGCGCCGAAGGAGCCGGACAGCAGCACAATGGGCCTGCGGGGTGCATGCGTGCAGTCCTGCCTCAGCCTCCGACCCCTCTCACTTGCTCCCCTGCCCAGCTCTGCCCTCCCGCTCCCGTGATGGAGAGGTCTGGCAGACCCACCGACACTGCAACTTTGCAGCAAGGAAACGGTAGCTTGGTTCCACCACCGGCAATGTTTTCCTCAAGTGAGACGGGACATGTGGTCATTTTGTAAAGGTCAAACCTCACTCGTGATAACTGTCCGCTGGCTTGCTTTCACTTCCTATTCAATGGCTCCTTCAATTTAGTATTTCTGTGGTGGCCGTCTCGCCATGCTGGAGCTGTGTCCTGCAAACTCTTCCAGCCCAAAGGCAGCCGTGGCAGGAGTGCACCCCTAGCAGAGCAGAGACCCTGAGCAACAGCACGTTTGCAGCATCGTGGTGGCCAAAGCAGTCAGAAGGCTTCACCCGACTGTGCGGAGATGCTCCTGCGTCCCCGGTACCCCCGGATGGCAGCAGGACACCCAGCACCAGCCGCCCTGTGGGACCACAGCGAGCACAGCCGGTGAAATGGGACACAGCGAGAAAGCAGTGGGGCTCCAACAGCCCCTTGGAGGCTGTGGGGGTCAGGTACCATCAGAGCTGCACCGGAGCTGCCTCGGTGCTGGAAGCAGCCTTTGGCTCGCTCAGGGACGCCGGGAATGAAACGTAGCGGAAGGCTGCGCTCCTCTCCTGACTGTAACCCATTAACACAGGGACCCGAGAGGGGACCCGTGCAATAACCGTACCTTCGACGCCAACCACGATGACGAATCTCCTCGTCAGCCGCACTCGTGCCAGCGCTGGCACGGGAAGGGTCTGGGGAGACCACAGCCCCCCAGCTCCTGCCCGGGGCTCCTCTGGGCACAGCCCTTGCCCCACAACCCACCGGCTGTGCCCAGCGGGGCGATGGCCCGGCCTGGGAGGGGAGCAGCGCGCTTTGGGGAGAGCGAGGGCTGACGGCTGACGGGGAGCGGCAGCCTGGGGACAAGCGCGAGCCCCCACTCTTCCGGGCGGCTCTGCCTCCTGAGGCGAAACGCCAAAGCGAGGTACCGAAACGTTTCCCCTTTACGGGGAACGAGGGCTGTCGCTCCCGCGGTCCTTAAGCGTTCGCCAGCGCGACGGCGGGGCTGTCATTTGTCACAGAGCCTCCTTCCCCGACAGCAAAACTTTTCCAGCAGCGATGCGGCTGACAAAGGCGGAGAAAAGGGGGATGGGGGGGGGGGGAAGTGGAGAGAAAGCAAAGAGGCTCAGAGAAAAGTGCGGAGGAGCGGAGGGGAGCAAAGGCCGGGCTGCCCGGGCAGGCTCCCCTCGCCGCCCGCCGGCGCCCATTGTCCGGTCGGGCGGGGGGAGCGGCCCCGGCCCCGGCCCCGCGCACTCACCGGCGCCCTCGGCGGTGACGATGGCCTCGGGGGAGATGCAGACGCCGCGGTCGTAGAGCGGCAGCTCGTCGCAGGCCAGGCTCTCGGGCCAGGCGTGGCGGTAGCGGACGAGCACGGGCTCGCAGCCGGCACGGGCGCGCTCGCAGACGGACTTGCAGGGCTTAATGGGCTCGTGCTGGAAGTCGATGGTGCAGATGGGCGCGTACATGGCGCAGAGGAAGAAGAGGAGGTCGGGGCTGCAGTTAGTGCCCAGCAGCCCCTCGAACTGCTCCATGGCCAGCACGGCGTTGGCCTGCGTGCTGTGGTGCAGGTGGTTGGGCATCTTGGTCATGTTCCAGGGCAGCGGCTTGCACAGCGGGATGCGCACCGGCTCGCAGGCCGCCGACCGCCCCGCCGGCGCCCGCCCCAGCACCAGCAGCCCGGCCAGGGCCAGCACCGGCAGCCCCCGCC
>VZSC01008322.1:35219-48298 GCA_013398225.1 Steatornis caripensis | reverse complement strand
GAGCTGGGCCCGGCCCTCGGCTGGGGCACGGGCGCGGTTTTCTGCAGCGGCTGTGCGGGCGGGGGGCGGCAGCGCCGGAGCGGGAGGTGCGGGAGCCTGGGGTCGTGGTGACAGCCGGGGGCGCTTTGGTTGTAGAAGATTTAAAAAAAAAAAACAAAACCAAAACCCAAACCCCCAAAGAACCCAAACTCGATCTTGATGTTTAAGTAGTTGGCAGAGCCATGGCACAACAAAAAGCGTCCCGACTCGATCAGAAAAAACTGAATAAATTCTTTAACTGAATAAATTCTTCTTGGTCACAAAGGTACCAAGCAACTGCTCGATCCGGTGTCTGGTTTAGTTTTACTGGGCGAGGAGCAAGTTTGTTATTTCAGTCTCTGCCGTTAAATGAAACGCACGAGTAGAAACACACCTGGCAGAAGCCAGAACCCGGACCAGCACTGTGGACGGGCTGTGAAAGCAATCCCGGATTCAGGCTCAGAAACTCGAGGTGCTAATCCTGGAAAGGCTTTTTCTGCATTTTTCATCACCGCAGACAAAACCTTTATCCCTTTAACTCGGCTGTAAAAGTACCACGGGCTCCAGTGAAAGCGCACGTCAAGGAAACACGGAGATGTAATAAGGCGCTTGGAGCAGAGGTACCACGTGCGTGTTTCAGCGTCTCTGCACGAGTATTTGGCCGTTTACGCGCCCACCTCCGCAGGCAGGTGCTAATTTCAAGGACTGAATTGTTGCCTGCACTGCCAGAAGAAACTTTGGGCCTCGGAGACGAGTAGAAACTTCCATACACGTGTGCCAGCGCCGGGAGCCGTCGGTCAGGCTGCCCATGGCCCTGAGCCTGCATCCAGGCTTGCAGTACAGCCATGGGGGTAGGCAAAGGGGAGCTTGTTCGTCTGCAGGGGGAATTAAAGAGAGATCTGATTTGACTCACCCTCTCTGCTCCTTAAAGTCAGGCATAGCAAGGTCCGAGGCTTGAATTTCCTCCTGTAGTGTAAAATACATGTTTAGAAAGCATGTGGTGTCTTACAAACCTTACCCAGATGGTTGGGAGCTGAACACGCTGGCTTTCTCAGCGGGACCTTACCTGGCGGCGACGATGGATGTGGGAGCAGCACATCCCAGGGTATCGGAGTCAAGCGAGATGGGCCAGAGCCACGCGAAGGAACTGGTGACACCAATGAACTCTAGTCCCAATTTTTCCCCTGTAATGTGAAGTTTTCTGTATCTCTATTTCTGGGAACAATTTTTCAGATCACCTCCAACCTGTTTTGGAATTGATAATTACACAGAACAGTTTTAAAAGCATTCCCTATGTGTTGCGGGAGAAAGCACCGATATGTTGAATATTCCTATGCATGCTGTAAGGCTATCAACTACGTACATTTCATTTTTTAACCCCAAGCCATGATCTAGATGGGATGGCCTTGCGCTCCTTTTATTAAACAGGGAAAATACTGCAGATAACTCTCTCAGTACAGCAAATGCTGACGTCTCCACAAACTCACAAGCACTAACATACATTGCCATGACACGTGGCTTGAAATCTTCCAACGTGGGTGTGAGGGTACCTCCTATGTACTTAGCTAGCAGAGCATTGCCCACCGTCCCACTCCGCCAGTAAGCCCCTTGTGCCGTTGCACCAGGGGAGGCAGCCAGTGCCAGCGGCTGGGAGAGGATCGGCTGCCAGCAGGATGGGTGGGGTGCTGCTGGCTGACAGGGCCGTCGGCCTTAGTTTACCGCTTGGCGTTTCCCGTATGAATCGGCTTATACCTGGTGGCAAAAATGCACCTCTGCCTGAAACTTGGCAAAGGCAACGTGGTTACTGACCCGAAACATTGTGATTTTTACCAAATACCTGTACCCCAATGTCTGTCGAATTGTTTTCTGTTATACAGAAGCACCATAGCCAGTCTCAACACCTTTTTAAACAGGTGAGGAGGCTGGTAAAGGAGGAAAAGAGACAGCAAGAGGAGGGCTATGGTTTCGTGCCGTAAACACGCGGTCGAGGTGCTTTGCCCTGCACGCGGACCGGTTAAACTGGGGGAAAATAAAACGGCTGGGGGAAAAGAGCAAAGTAACAACCTGCTCCCCATCTTCACAGGCGGTTTATGCAAAACACTGAAACTGCTCATTGAAACTAAAACATGCGTACGTACTTCAAGTGAGGAATACGGCGTTCATCTGTCAGCTGAGCAAAGCGCCGTGGTTTCCAGAATTTGCCATCAGTCTCGCAACACTGTATGAGCGAGGTCAGCCCCACCATCACCACCACCACCATTTTGCAGAGGTAGAACTGCGCTGGGAGAGGGGAAGAGATTTGCTCAGCCTTCCCTGGGGCTGCCTGTGCTTGTGGCCCCGAGGGCGCGTGTTTTCCAGATGACCGCGCAAACGATGCACGGATTTTCACCCAAAGCTCGCAATACAATCAGAAAGGTTTGGTGGGAAAGTAGCTTTTTCTTTGGATGCCACCACTGGGAATGTCATCCCCTTCTCTCCTGCCACCTTCTTAAGATTTAGGAAGAAAACAAAGTCTCCTTCTGCAGATTGCATCAACAAGGGCAATGTTCAACCTTGGGGGGGGGGAGGTGACAACAACCGGGTTTTTAATCTTGTACAACACCAAAGGGGGTTCATCAAATTATTGTACTATCATTACATCAGCTCCATGTCATGTATGACTAGCAGGAATTTCTTAATAAAAGCATGCCCAGACAGTGGTCTGGGATCGGCACCGCCTGCCTACAAGTTTCCTTGGGGGGCTTTGAGGGGTTGGTACAGACCTGGAAACATGAAGAATACTGTTACAGCCCATAGTATCACACAAAGTCATTTGCTAGAGTAAACCAGTCCTTGGTGGGGCTGAGGCCTAAGGCCCCTGGAGCAGCTTGTATGAAAATTACACAAAACGTTTATGATTGCTATTACACCCCACAAGAATCACTGTAACCCGCTGCGTTTGGCAGATCAAAAAAAATCTCTGTTTACGCTTCTACGAGGAATTATGTTAAGTAGGTACCGTGGATGCATTTAACTCCGTTTACTCCACAGTCCATTACGACCTGTTGAGAAATGAGTAGGTGTCTAAAATGAACGAGGAAGAGGTGAACTTCAGAAAGGGAAAATTAGAGCAAAGATCAGGAAACAATGTGGAGCAAGCGCGTCATTTTTCCTGGTCTACCAACTACCCTGATGATGAGTGGCACGTTTGCATTTTAGGTCCCGTAAAGCCCGCTGGCGCCGTAGCGAACAGCTTGCGTTAGGCTGCAAGCTCTCGCTGGCCTTACTGTAAGTCACCTTTTCCCTTTCCGTTTGCACGTTCTGCAGGCCCCTTCAGACCAGCGACATGTGACAGGGTTCAGAGAAGACGAGAGGCTCACCCTGCGCTCAGTGGGCTTCCCACGAGGCTGCCCTAGTGCCCAGTGGGCTGCTGTTTATAAACCAGGTGCTATGTTTTATGGCCTGCCCCTGCCCATTCCAACTGAAAAAAAAGTGCAAGCATGACCGTATCTATTCAGGCTGTTCCCAAGAAGAAAACCAGCCGAGATAAAAATACTTCTTCAGAATGTGTTTTTGCTTTCCTGAACCTTTCTATAGCAATCTCAGGATTACATGCAATTTAATTTGCTTATGTACACGGCCTTGGAAAAACAAACACAAAACCACAAACCAAAAACAACCGAGAAACTCACCAACCCCAAAAACCTAAAATACTTCTTACGCAGCTGTTACTAAAACCATAAAATCATTGACTTGCAGAGTCATAAAAATGGGATTTATTGTACATTTCCTGTTCCAGCCAGGGTCTTGTTTCAGCTCCCTCAGGTAGACAAAACACAGGGGACTATTAACTTCTTTTAATAATCTTTCGAGCCTCTACATGGATGACTTGGAAGTAGCAAGGAAGAAGAAAAGGTTCTTCTAACGCAGTGTCTTTCAGACTTGCAATTTTAGGGGCTGTTTTTATTAGGCAACTTTACATTATTAAGCATCCCGTGTCCTCGGGGTCTGCATGCCTCCTAGAATAAACTTTTTCATATTAATATTTGCTGACATTACCTGTCTTCTCGCAGTCTCAAAAATACCTATTCTCCCAGTGTTCTGCATCCTATGTTACTGGTAAAAATAGTAGTACGGCTAGGAAAATAGCCATACTGTTAAACGTACTTTAAACACCAAGAAGCCCAACTAGCACGCATTTCAAAGACAAAACGATGCAAATAGCAGCTCTGTTCGATGTTGCCTGTTGTAGGCTTTCAGTCTATCGACACAGCCACACACTCATCTACGTCACCCATAGAAGCCTCATTCTGCAGGGTGAATTTGTTTGCTGCTTGGGACTTTCCCAGATTTTTGTGGCCGTGTCAGGGCTTACACCTTCTCGATACTGAAGCTTGCTACCTGCAATGCTGTTTTCACACCTGGACACTGGAATTTGTATTGGTGCTCCTGCCAAAAAGCACAGCCAGATTTATTGCAAGCGGTACGCGCTTCTCCAAGCACTCAGCCACGCTGAAGGGACTTACAGCAGAAGACAAAAAGCTGAACCTCCTGACGTGTCTCTGCAATCCTCCTCTGCCAGCCCTCCCAGCTCATTTTAAGTGCGACAGTGGATGGATTGTACAAATCTGAGCACAAGAGACCCCAGTGGAAAGAGAAATGCTCCTGTTTCTTGTTTAGCTGGAATTAGGATGTCCACAGCTTTCCTCATCTCTTGGTTTAGCATGCATTGAGTGCACACTCCAGTAAAGCGATGGATGGAACTTCTACCTTTTCCTTTGAGAGAGCACATCTCAAATTCGGAGGCTACAAACGCTTTCTATGCAGAATCTACAGCTGCTCAAATTCGTGGTCATTGCACAAAATTCCAAATTAATGTCAGAGAGCTTTTTATTGTTCTAGATCTCTAAGCATCTGAATATCACGTCCACTGCAATTCTCTCTTCTTTGTACGTCAGTTGGCTGTGATCAGCACAATCTTTTCACATTTCAAAATTCTGATCTGTCACCACACACACAGCTCTGTTTCCATTGAAGAATTGATAGGAAGATGCTTGTATGTTTTCACAGTCATGCAAGTTTATCACCAAAAGTATAGGAAAATAAGGCAAAAGCAGCAGGCAAGCGCTTACAACTAAGAAGTGGGTGAAGAACCTATTTTTCAGAGACATTGAGAACAGAAACTTTGTCCCCAGTTCCACACAGGGTCCCTCCCCGCCCCTTTCAAATAACAGCATTGTGAATGATGAAGGACCACCATGTTTGTCCGAACACTTGCAGAATCAATTTAACGTCCTGGAAAATATTAAGAAAACAGCAGAAGGGAGGCGAGCTGATCACGCACCCAAAGCACGGTTGGTTGGGTGGACTTAAGACTGGGAGAGCATTCGCCTGCTTTTCAAAGCAAAGTAGCTCCACTTTCGTTTAATTCCACTGCTCCTCATGGGTCTGTGTTAATACAGCAATTCTTCAGTGCAAAGATGAAGTACGACCATCTACAGTCACTTAGCTGTACTGACTGAAATGTAACGGTGTCCTGAAGGCAGCTCTTGCTCCGGTGGAGGGGGGACCTGCTGCTGCACTGCAGGGGACCCTGGGGAGGATGCTCGGCTGCTTTGCTTCCCGGCACACGATTTTATTTTTTTAAACTATTGCCCAAGTATTTACAAACGTGAGAGAGCCTCTGTGATAGTATTATGTACAGATGTTCAACTTAAATATGCATTCAGTTCATTACTCCAATATGCCAAATTGCTGTATGGTATTACGATGACCACGCAGATAATTAAAAATCCATCCTTCCCTCCCCCTGTGGGCCATAAGAGAGACACAACAGAATCCACTGAACCCTCTCCGAGTTATAATCGCCTCCAGATGGAGCGTTCAAGGCAAAAAACCCTGCAAAGCCCTATAATACCATATGCATTACGCAGCATTTCTAGTCTGGCCCCTACAGAAATCATTTGAGATGCCTAGCTTGAAGGCCATAACCACTCAGAATTTAGTTTTGTTGAACCATAAATTTAGTATTCCAGATTTACAGCCTCTCCAGTTGCACGGCCCGAGGCTGCCTCTGCTCCCGCTTACCCAGATTTATGAGCAGCGCCCAGCAGTATTAAGTACCAAATCGCACCCGTGCCTAAAAATACGCCCTGCGTGAACACCGGAGTTTTACAGTAACAGCCTAATATCGCCGGGTGCTGAAACTCAGGCTCACCACTGATTTCCAGGGGAGCCGATTGGCTTTGACGTGCCCTAGGATCAAGTATTACCTATAAATAGAAGCCGACACAGTTCGTGTGCATTTCACTCATGTTTTTAGCAATTACCGGTGCGGTCACTAAGGGCTCTGTACGGGAACCTCAGCAAGCTTAGGAAAAGAAACGCTGCCTTTTACTAACACACCTGTGAGCCGCACGAACAGCAGATGCTCTACAGATAACGATGGAAATCCAGTCCAGTGAAAACAATTTCAAGATGCCAACCCATGCGCAAAGTTTTTAACTCTTGAGGTTACGCTTCTCAGCTGCCTTACGCGCACGCCTCGGCTGGACCCCTGCTCCCTCCAACCCCTCACAGCAGTAAGCGTGCGCGGCCAGCAACGCTTTCCAAATTAGTAGATGCTTATTTATAACGTCACAGCTCCGTTTCTTGTCCCATTTCTGATTTCTTGTCCCATTTCCGAGTTACTGGAAAGCCTTAAAACTGGGCAGAGTTGCTGAGGCTGCAGCCGCTGCTGCGACTTTGCGAGGGCGTTCACTTTTTGCCACTTCATCTTTACTTCTGTGAGAGAGCGCAGAACAGAGCAGAAAACAGGTACAGAAAGATTTACAAAATTTAGGAAGAGCCGGTGGTCTGTAAGCACAAATATCACCATGTTATTTAAGTGCGAAGCCATTACACAACACAACCCACAGCCTGCCCTAAACTAAGTGCCCAGTCTCCTTGGAAATCTTGCTTTTCTGCAGAACCCTTTCCTTGCTCACCAGACCTTTTAGCCCTTTGCAGCGGTCCACAGCGTGCAGGATGGCCAGCGATTGACAGTCACTTCAAAGTATGCACCAAGCAATGCTAATGTTCTCCCCCCGCCCCCAAAAAAGGTGATTTGAGGGGTATTTTTGGAACTTTGGGACTTTCAGACCGTAGTTTTTTAATACCACACACGCTTCAGTTGTGGCAGAATAAAAACAATGCCTAGGGAATTATTAACACGTTTATTGCCTTCTAGTTCCCTGATGATACCAAGAATGCTTTTTGAAGTAAAAAAGTTAAGTAATGGGGTGACAGCGTTGATAAGCAGATGGTTTAAGGTTGCTTTACTTCTATACCCAACAAACTTCCATAGCTCAGCTAATACCAAGGGAAAAAGCTAGTGGCATTTTTTCAGAAAATGTTTGCAGGTTTCAAGTGTGGCCATTTTGCTGACCCTCCCCTAGTATTTCTTTCACAAGATCCATAAAACTAACCTCCCAACAAGTTTTTCTCAGGCCAGGGTTTTGTTGTTTTTTTTTTTTTTTTCCCCCCGCCCACATTTACAGACTGTTCATGCAACAACGCTGTTTTTTTCCTCCCCCCGAAGCCACAGGCTTGCTTACTAAAATTGGAAACACAAATCCTTTTTTAGCAGTATAGCTTACAAGCATACAGGCAAATATTCGACAGAAACAAACTCGATCAAGGTTTTGTGACTTCGAAAAGCTTCCGTATTTGACTTGCTCACCAAGAACTAATTAAACACCCGATGAGCCCATCCTCTCTTCGCTGGGCTGTCGGTCACCACGCCGGAATCCTTAGAATACAAGTTTAGAACAAGACATTTTCCAGTACGACAGGGTTTTTTATCAGTAGCTTTCCTTAGGGAGAAGGCAGCAGGGCTTTCGCCTGCTTTGCGACTCAGCGCCAACGCTTTTGCGAGTTACCTACGCTCTCACAGCCCCGTCCCACCCGATCTGAGCAGTGTGTATGGTGGTTTTAAAATGCTCCTCAGTGGCTATCACTGGCTTTAATTTCATCCTCCCCACTTCACACTAAGGTCACTGAGCGCTTAACAGCACGCAGACCTAGAAGTCGAGGTCCAGGCGCCTCGTTATGCCAGAGGCTGCGTCCCTACTTGCTGCTCTCCGTACCCATCACCTACCTGCAAAGTTACAGTATCGGTATGCAACTTCTCTTTTTTGCTGCTTGGATCTTCTGCCAGTAACTGGGGTTCTGAGAAGCTCCAAGGTGATGTTGGGTTGAAATGCTCCAGGATCCTTCTTGAAAGGCATCCGATACCTACTGCAACTATGCTAAGCGTCGGCTCAGCCAACAAAATCCATGTCCATGTCCCACCAGCTGAAAGGACGTACTTTAAACCAAGTGAACTCTGATTCCACACACCCCTTAGCGAATGGCTGTGACCACTTCCATGGGGTGCCTGTGCCACCACGGATTAGCCAGCAAACAATTAGTATTGTATGATAAAATTCAAATGCATTATTACAGCCTCGTCGCTATGGTTTCCCTCTGAGCTTTTACTAGATAGAAGTTCACATATTGTCTTGGCACAAATAAGTCTGAAAATAGTGGGGCGATTTTCTGAGCCGCTTTTCAGCCCTTTGGAGTGCTTTGTCCAACAAAATGATAAACTGCCGAGATGAACTCTTTCACTTACCTTACCTCGTTGTAACACATCACTCCTGACATCTTCTGCTTTGAAGACACAAATGGAACTAAACCCAAACGGCACAGACCATCTGTAGTGCTTCACCGTAATAGGCACGAGAGAGGTGTTCCTATGCAGTTCTGCTGACACGGCCTTGGCAAAACACATGCTTATACTAAGATGCTTCAGAGTTTTACTCTTTCAAGCATCCTTTATTTAACAAATGATCCTAAAGCTGCTTCATGTACAGAGTGGAAAACAGAGGACACCTCAGTTGACATTTTTAAATGCAAATCTGACGTCTGAGACGCAATCAAGATTTAATCCATCAAGCGTCAAATCAGACTTCAGGGTTACAACACGGGCCCAGAGTCACTGAGCAATGTCTCTCCCACCTTCTCCGAGTGCTCTGCGATCACCCCTTTCAACTCCCCTCATGCCTGCCTTTTCATTCCTCTTTTGTATCACCAGAATTAGCATAAGATTAATTTACAGTGCATCCTTAGTTTTACTTCTCTTTCCTTTGTATGCCTATGCAAGGAACGGTTTCACTGTTGTTGCTATTGTGTCCTTGCTATTATTAAAAAGTTTATAATTTAATTTGTATTTAGAAATAACACCGCTCTTGCCAAAAGCAAGTCTTCTATTCTCCGCACTGGCTGCCCATTGAGTTTACCTCAAATTTAGCCAAACTCAAAGGCTAATGGCCAGGACAGGGAGGGCAACAGCAGGAGAGTCTGCAGGTCACCTGCAACAACACCTTCCCCATCTTCGGTCCCCATCTGAGTGAGTACTGACAAGGTATCAATTTATGTTGTTAATGGACAATGAACTGGATTTGCTACCATCAGGGTTTTAAACATCCAGCTGTAATAGCTTTGCAGCTCACATCTGTACTCACACACGTGCCAGTATAATTTATTATTTACCTTCATTATTTGTGAGAAGGCACTTCTTAAGATTAACATTATCACGGACAAAGCAATAGCCTGAAAGTCTGCACAAGAAACTACTCAAATCCCCGTGCTTTACGCTAAGCTCAGCAGATGCCTTTCGTTCTAATACCAACGTTTTCTATTACTGAATTGTGTAAGACACACTGACGCTACATCCAGTGAGCAGGTCGTTTTGACCTAGTAGTACTAGAAACAGCATGACTAATAGCAAATTAGATACGGATTTGGACACAGGTCAGGGGGCCATTCTGATTTTGTTATGTGTTAGTACAAACATTTACCGATTTTCTAGCATGACAAACAGCAAAAGCATACAAGGACCAGTCAATTCAAGTAAAAAACTTCGGTCATTTCAGGGGAAGATTTACTTTTATCACAAAAATGATTCAACAATTGTATTTAAAGGAAAAAAAAGGCAGAACTTCAGTGAAAACTGGTTATTTGACCACACTGTAAATGGTAGTCCTCATCCATGAAACTAAATTGAGTATGTGTAGCTGCCATTTAAATTACTCTGCTTGACACAGCCGGCCACGTCAGCGTTTCAGCCACAAGAATTGAAATGAAAGCAGTTTCCCTGTATTGATTCAGTCCTTAATTCACCAGCCAAGTTCAGTAGTGGATACATCTACAATTAGATTACTTCTACAGTATCCAAAATGTATTATGGAGTTAAAAGATACTTGCATTTGAATATGAAACCGATTTGAAGCCTATGTCTAAAAAACCTCTTTCATTGATTCAACAGCATAATTGGCTACACCTATAAACCTAGCTCTGAGTTTGGTTCAGCCTGACAGAGCAATTCTCCCCCTCAAAAAAAAGTTACAGCATTAGTTCAGACATACCCAAACTTACAGAATTTATAATAATAACTGGTAAGTAACTGAGAGCTCACTCTTTAGAATGAATCACAACGCTGAATCCCAGGGCCTGGGAAACTTTTGGCAAAAATACAGTTTAGAGGCAAGGCGTGTTTACTTACGCTCAAGAATCCATGTATCTGGAATAAGCTCTGAAGTCATACAAGCCCACAATGACCTGCTGAAGGCAGCTCCTGTCTTTCCTCAAATCAGCGGCCTCATTTCAACATTTTCTGGGGAGAATGCCATTCTCCAGTGCATCAAAACCAGTACACTCCAATTCTCAAGTTTGGTTACCAAAACCTTTCCCTATCTAGAAAGCAAATTGCTACAGCAAAATAGGTTTAACAGTAGCCCTTGTTCTCAACGGCAGTCTTGCTGTCCTGATGGACGCGTCTTTATAAATTAATAGTTCTCTGGGCAGCAACAGGACATTCTTCTTCCATGCTCTCTCTCGCATGAGGCAGAGCCCTCCCCCGCGAATGAGACCTTTGATTCAAACTGGCTCCATACAGGACCGGCTAAGCCATCTGTGCTTCGTGCTCCAGGAATTACAAACACTTCTGGAAATGCACAAAAGGCCACCTGAGATGACTCAATATACAGTGTCGACAGTTGAACTTACAAAGTTGTGGACGTGGTGTTGCCGGCTCCAGAGGAAGAATTCCTTCTCTGCCTTCTGCAACAAACTTGGTTTGACAGGCTTATTACAGTTTGTGTAGTGCACAGACACAGGGTGCCCCGAGGGCTATCCCTGATGCGCTCTGCCTTCCACAAGCAGGCTGAACCCTAAATAGGTCTGTGGTAGCTCAGCTGAAACCAGAAGTAATAGGAATACAGCAAGCAAGAACAAAGCAAGGACACCCTCCCACCTCCCCCCAAAACCCCTCCAAACCCCAACCAATACATGGATGAGTCTACATAATTCTTCCCCAATTTCCCTGTTCTCCGGTTTGGTTCTGCGCTCCCTCCAAGTTCTCGCAGTAAGGGTAGTTAAAAAGGCACCGCCTCAGGCATTTGTGTGCCAGACAGCACAGCACAATCATGTCAGGGCTCCCACGCTGAGCTTAAAAGGTTTCACGACTAAATCTAAACCGACTGCATCTGCAGTAGCTTCTTGCAGAGATACTGCACTCATTACCTGTTTGTCAGAGATTACCTATTTTCTGGGCCTAGTTCAGTAACAGCTCAGACAGGGGAAAGCTGACAGGGATTCAAGGTAAACAAGCAAATACAATTGCTTTGTACTTCAAAGGATTAAAGACACAAAGTAAGTTCTTTCTCAAACTTGAGTTTTTCAAGAGTCAGTCTTGAAAACAGGCATTATTTTTCTACAGAAGGCTACATCACAAGCAAAATCTTAATTAAAATCAAGACATTTGAACGGATTAGATTATAAATATTACAGAACAGAACTCTTAAGTCTCACATACGACCTAACTTCTTTATGAAAAAACTTACTCGTTGCAGTACTAAAGTATCGATTTAAAAACAGTTCCACGGTTGTAACATAAAAAATGTGCAATTAGGAAAAATATAGATGTACTGTCTTACTTCCTTAGGACAATTTTATTCCAGTACTTTTTTCCTCTGGACAGAGGAAGCTATTGTAACTGAGCACACAACAGCTCTTTCATAATAGAAAAAGTTACCAGCATGCACGAAAGTTGCATCAAGAACAGGGGCTCTATACAATGTCCAGAGCCTGTTGAGAAACACATAGCTTTTATACGCTGTGGATTAAAGAGCACAACCATCTGGTCAGCTTTCAGGCTAAATGAGCCAATGCTACCCTGCATGCCAATTTGCACAATTGATAAAAAAACGCCTAGTATACATCTGTCTCAGTAATGTCCGATGTTACGGTTTTAGCAACACTCGCCCGTTTGATGATTATTTCAAGTTTTATACTTTAACAATACACTTACTTCTCTAGGTACAACTGGCATTGCTATGTACTATATAAACGCTTTTCTTGCTTCATGATGTAAAATTAAGATTTCAAGGACAATGGCACTAAACTGACACTTTTTACATTGTTTTTAATTTCGTCTTCCAACTTTTTGCAAGCTTTACTATCGCAGAAGCCAAAAGGTGAAGGATTAAAAGAAGTCTTCACATAAAAGCTCTAAGGATCGATATTTAATGAACTGTGAGATGTAAATCAATGCACAACAGCACAGTTTAAGCTTAAAATACTAGAATAACATTTATATTAAAAATAATTCACCTACAGATAATACAGTCTAGTGTTTATTGTATGTTATGGAAGGTACACTTGGATTTCAAAAATTTAAAACATATAAAAAGTGGTTAAGGGCTAACATTTTATCAACATGTGATAAATGTGTAAGAATGTTTATTATACAGCAGGGTACAATGGTAGTGTTAATGCCAACAGGGCACCACAGAAGTTAGTTTAAAAAAAATTTCCACTATGCTTTATACAAACAACACCAATTGCTGTTGTTTAAGAGTATCAGGAGAGGATCGCTTTGTGAAGGATACGCAGTCCTATAACATTTTTAATGTTAGATAGTGTCATAGTATGTAGATTGGTGAATGTTTCAAAATAAAACTAGAAATGCTGTAATTACTTCACAGAAATGCACATCCAAT
>VZSC01008322.1:0-35056 GCA_013398225.1 Steatornis caripensis | reverse complement strand
ATTGCACATCCAATATTTGTTTTCAATAAGAACAATAGGTACAAGATTATAATTCTCCCTATATGAAATAATTTACACACAGATGAAAGCTACACTATCTAAAATAATCACTAAATACATTTTTCTTCTGGGAAATAAACAAGCAATTTTTCTTTTGCATGATCAATATCAAAAAACATATAGCAGAAGTAGTATTTTTTTAAACATAACTGATGCTCTAAAGTAAAAAAAAAAAAAAAGGAAGAAATGAGAAAAAAGATTTTCCATGAATGTGCAACCTAAAATCAACCAAGCTTATATCGTAGTACAACCATATTAAGAAACCACTGATCAGAAATACAACTTTATGGAAAAAGTTTATAATCCACAAAACTGTTCATCAGGCCATAAAGTAAAATAGCTCCACAGTTTACAGATAAAACTGAGGCCACAGAGATGCGTGCTATGTCTTATCTCCAGTAAGTAGATACTTAGGCAGAGGATGTGACACTTTGTTTGTAGACAGCATGGTATGCATTTCTCAGCAAGACGTAAGGGAAACAAGACTCCAAGAGATCCATTGTCAGGAACGGAGACTCCTGCACAATCTGAAAAATACCAGAAACACAAGGTTTTGCAGAACACCTTCTACTGTCTGCTGCTGCTGCTAATCTATTTCACGGAGATACTTCTGGTCTGCACCACAACAACGCTCACTATTTCACAGCAAAAAGAAATAATACAAAGTTCAAACGTTGGGGACAAACACATCGCTATGAACTCACCACTTCTCAAAGCTAGCCATTTAGCTTTCCTGTACACATAGGCATATAGCACTCCTGCCACTTTCAAAAGAGAGAGAATACTGAAAGGAAAACCTCTGAGCAGAGAGGATTTCCCCCACGCACACTCTGAACAGCACTTCCTCAATGCGAAATTTCATTTCCATATTGTATGTACTAAACGATCGTTGAAAATTATCTGAACAACGTGATGCAATGTTGTAGGCAACAAAGGAT
Organism: Steatornis caripensis; assembly: GCA_013398225.1. Taxonomy (NCBI): domain Eukaryota; kingdom Metazoa; phylum Chordata; class Aves; order Caprimulgiformes; family Steatornithidae; genus Steatornis; species Steatornis caripensis. The sequence goes on along the minus strand of VZSC01008322.1, from coordinate 34,058 downwards.
GAGGGTAAAAACGTGTGTGTTGGGGGAATGGAAGTAATTAATTTCTGACATTAGAATGCCAGGAAGAATGACATAAAAAATTATTTCCACTGGTTGATAAGCTACAACACACAAGGTGACACCCAAAATCCCCTTGCTGAATGACACAAAGCGGAGCATATTACTTACGTTAGTAACACATAAAATAGACAAAAGCTTACCATGTCTAGTAGTAGGTAAACGGATTCTCTGTTCCTTGTAGTAGTTTTGTCTGTCTCCTGGCCAATCTTCAGTAGACTAGACGATGCAAGCTACATAAAAATGTGTATTTCAAAGCAATAAATAAAACAATGCATTGATTGACTTCTGCTATTTTGCTGCACAAACAAAACTTGTCCAAAGAAATCAATATCCCAGCCAACAGACACCGCGGTGTACGAATAACTGACGAAGGAAAGTAGGTAATCCTGAACACACAAACCATCACTGGGCTTTAGTCTCAATAAGCCATTTCTGTTTATTTCTAGCAGTGTTTAATAAGCAATATGTTCTATTCAAATGCAAAAAGTGAATTAAATTATTGCAAAGAACTTTGGTTGTAATCACTGGTTGGCTATTGTGAAGTCGGCTGAAATTAACGACAGAACTTCCACAGGATCAAGATCTCACTTTCTCTGTCCTTTCAAAACCACATATAAACTTACTGCATTTTGCTAAGATCCAAAGTGATTGGGAGTTTTTCTTGCTTGAAGTTGTATTCATTCCGCAACAGAAGGACAAATTAAGTTTTACATCCTAAGCTACATTTTTCATTAAAGAAATGTCATCCTAAATATAAATGAAGGATATTTTACCATACCATGTACTACCATACTAGTTTTAAAAGGTATCCTAGAAACTTGTAACAAATACTTAGGTATTTACAAGCTCAGGATGACAGAATACAGTAAAATACTTTATTTGCACATGCATTGATAACCCATGTTATCATGCCTGACTGAAACTTGAAAAAAACCTCTTCAAATTTCAGATCTGCAGCCATCATTTACACCCCCATGCCAAGGAATGGCAATGTGCCTAAACCACATGTTTACCAGAAAGGGATTTTAACTTAAAATGTTAACTTCAAATCTAAATCAAGATTCCTCTTGAGCAAATACTGTCATTAATCAATTTGTAATATTAAGTGAATGTGCATACTTGAAAATAATCTCAGCACATACTCATGAGTATTAAATAGCCTAGGAAGTTTTTGCCATATTTAATTCACTTTGACAGGAAAGCAGATCATCCCCAGCAGTACATTTTCTTAAGAGAAGTGTTTTTCTTTCAAACTCACAGTAAGTGACATATAAAAGGTGTTAGAAAAGAAAGATCACCAAAATATCTGAACCATCAAGTCATGGTCCATGCAGTAAAAGCGAGTGGTCTGAAACCAGTTCGTAAACACTGAAAAAATGCAAACCTCATATCAAAAGTGTTTTTATCGCAAAGAACTACACTGGTTTCCTTCACTTGTCAAATGTATGCAACTTGACACAACTACTTTGGCTTTCATCTTTTACAGCCAGCAGTTGCATTAGACAAGGTCAATGGCCAAAGGTTTTTCCTTTTTACAAAATGCAACGAACTTGCAGAAATGAAAGATTCTTTTAAGGAAGAAAATAAAAATAAAAAATCCTGTGGTCTTCTAGTTACAGAAAGTTACCGATATTCCACCCCGGTAAGTGTGTAAGGCACCTAGAAAAATGGGGAGGAAGAGGTATTTTTTTATTTTTCAAGGCCAAACAGCAAAAATGAAGAATCACTCAAAATCAGCAGTAACTTTTAAAAATTAAAGTGGAGCTGCTATTTTAGCCTTTAATTTCCCTTCAAGCATCGGCTAATTAAAAGCCACTTTAAAAATTCTATTTCTACTCGGGCAGCACACCAAAATGTATTCAAAATGCATCACCACCACCTAAGGGCTTTTGTTTTTTTTTTCCAAGCATCACTAAGGATGCTTTGATCTTCAACCTACTCTGAAGCACAAAAATTCCTCTCCCCAAGTACCCCTGTAACATACCACTATCAGACATCGACTGTTTAAGAAGGCCAGACATGTCAAAAGGTCTAACTCAAAAGCCACTCTGGAGTTACCTTATTTGAAAAAGTAAAATAAACTAAAGAGTCCAACACATCATGGGAAAAAGTCTGCTAGTGAGAATCTCGGTTTTACTTGCTTTTATATTTTCCAGTCACGGGCCACACAATGCAAGAGATGGTATGTGCTAAAATACTAAATTTTATACTGAAAAAAAGAAATTATGACACTTGTACTGATTTGCTGCTGTTACCTTCCAACATCACTCACAGCTGACTATTACTAAGGTACTACTACTAAATTTAATCTACATATAGACTTGTATTAACTATACGTTTTTCTCTCTTGCGTGCCAAACCCAGATTTGGATGAAATCAATTGCATTGCATCCCAAATTAATTAATACTACCTTTTCCACCTGAATTTGAAAATACTTCCTGAAGTCAACAGATATTTTTCTTGTTAAGATAGGCATTTTAACTTGCTGCTAGACTTCAAAAAGTAACTTAGACCTGATTTTCTTCTAACCAAAATCAGCGCTTTATTATACAACAACTTCAGTTTCTCTGCAATCTGTAACTACAGGAACATAAGTAACATTATGAAGCATTATGAAGCAAGCGATATTGCTATTGGAATAAGTGTTGGTTAATCAATACTCATGTATACTAATCTAAGTCTTTATAGTATGCTCTTGTGATTAAGATTACTCATGGCTGATTGCCGCTGTCAAATTAACTCTTGCAATGACAAACACATTGATGACTTACTGACAGCACTGCGTAAGGTAGACTAGATACTAAAATGGATTAAGGGGCATTAGGGGGTGAGGATTCGCCTCTTTTTCGCGGAGCTACCTCTAGAAATGAAGTTATACGTACGGCCAAAAATTCTTTAAGACGGTCTTCGATGCTCCCCTTGTGGATGGTAAATAAAGCTGCAGCAATCTGGTTGATAGCTTTTGCCAAGCAATGAATGTTGTTGCAATGCCCTAAACAAAACCATATATAAATTACCTCAGCATCATGTTTGAAAATGACACTATTTTTAGGAAAGTATCACCAAAGAGTAAACAGGCTAGTCGCAATGAAAGATCAACTTTCAGCATCTTAGACAACGGGAGCAAAGTGCTGGCAACTTTGAACTTGGTATCAGGAAAGCCACCAGAAGGACAGATCTCGCTTCTGAATGCTGTAATGGTCACAGTGACCCGAGAAAGATCCCTGTGGCTTTTAGAAATAAGGAAAAAAATAATATATTGGAAGTTTATTTGACTTTTACAAAACTTGAGAGTATTACCACTTGACTAGGCTAAAAAGACATGTGCAAGTAGGATTACTTTTTTTCCAGCTAATTGGTTATTTTTCTCCCCTTTGTGTAAATGAACAAGTCGTCATGCCCAGACAGCATTCACCCTACAGATCCTACAGGAACTCGAGAACAAAACTGTTGAATTGCTAATTGCTGCACATATCTTGCCTAAAATTCACCCAGGCTTCAGAGGCCTGGAAGGTAATTAAATGAAACCAGTTTTCAAAGAGAGCAGAAGAACCGCTCCTCAGCAAGCCTGATATCTCTTCTAGGCAAATTAAGTCAAATCTATCACTTTAAAAACAAAATTAACAGACATCTGGGCAAATACCTTGGGAAAGTGCTACCATATGAAAAGGAGGAGGTCCCTGAAGGAGTTAAGAGGCATACAAGCATGCAAACACTACTGATTCTTACCAATTCTTTTTGACCGTTGCTGAGCACCGAGGTCATTTTTTTATTCAGTCATTTTTTCATTCAGTCATTTTTTCTTTCAGTCATTTTTTCTTTCAGTCATTTTTTCTTTCAGTCATTTTTTCTTTCAGTCATTTATCGTAACTCCAAGATCGGGCCTGAATAGTGAGGTCAGCTAGACCCCATCACTCCACATGAGAAAAAATTAATTTTTTCCGCCATGCAAATCACTGCTCTTACTTAAAATGAAATTTATTTGTAACTTTATTGCAGAATTTACTCAGTGTCATAATATCTACCTGCAGCTCTTTACTGCTCTAACATCCTCAATAACTTCACCTGATACGAAAGTTTTCTCACCTCACTCTTCATGCTCCTTCTGGGTGGTCTCTGAATATGCTGACTAGTAGGCCCCAGCAAAGATCCCTGTGGATCTCCACCAGCAGGCCCCCCAGAGTTGATACTCCTACTCCATCTCCTATTTTTTAATTAAATATTGCCGCATGAATATGCTAGTCCAAAAAAAGAACAAATCACCACTTTCCTTGAACGTCAGTGAAGAACATCTGTTCTGCTTAATTCTGCTGATTTAATTTTGTATTTGTTCTTGAAGTGACTTCATTTTTTGAAATTACTTCATTTTTATGTCTTGGAGACTGTGGAAAAGGCATCAGCAGAGGAATTCAGCTGATGAATTCCTGTCTTCCAAGCTGCGACAGGTTTCAAGTATTTAGAAGAGGCTATGTCTCTCACAGACTAGTGTTCTGTTCTAGCCTCTAAATGACAAATTAGTCCTCTAGCCTGGTATTTGACTAACAGTTCAGATTTCTTACCGGGAACAAGAGTAAAAGTCTGCTAGAGTCTGAGCCTTTATCTGGAGCTAGTGGAAGAAACCGGCTTGATCCTGAAGCAGGCAGAGAGAACACAGACATCGCTAAAGCTGTCCAAGGACTGTCTGTATTTGGGAGGTACGTCTCGCCAGACTAGAAAGCTGAAACTCCTTCAAATCAGTGACTTGTTGATGGATAAATTCAGGATTTGTCCAGGGAATTTACTTCATAAAAAGTAGCATTTATTCAGTTCTCATTCTGGAAATAGCATCTATATTAAGTGTCTAAAGACAGACTTTCTACAATAAGGGCAGAGCACAGGAAAAAGTAATATTATGCAAGGACGGCAGGACTGACAACTTTGACTGAACTGTTTGTTCAGTTATTTTTGCAGAGTGAACATATTTTATATATTCCTTTTGCCAGACCCTTTTCCTCTCAACAAAAGAAGAGCCCACTCAGTAAAGAATTACATAATACAGAGGCCACATCTCATAAAATCAGTAGCAACTCCTAATATGGGCTTATTTCAGTTCTAGATGTAACTTCTGCCCAGTCAAAGTTTTATGAGATCTTAGTAACTGTACTTACTTTAAGAACCCATGTTGAAACAGGCTTTATCTGACTGCATGTTAGGAGTTATTGAACGTAAATGAAGACACAGAACCTCGAATATTTAAGCTACATGATATAAAACAGGCAGAAGATAGAATTAGCTGTTGTTTCAGCCTGCTAAGACCCTGAGGACTAAGTGGGTCCTTGGAAGAGAGGGGAGTTTAAGGAAGTCAAAGCCGCTCGAGCTCTAACCTGCCGGTGAATCTCTAGCTAGCCTGACTCACATTCTTAGAAATAAATTTGCAGAGGGGCGAATGTGAAAATATCATCACCATTAAAAGCTTTTAGTACTGGCCCCCTGGCAAGTAGTGTAAGCTCTGATACTCTACTGTAGGTAAGATGCTTTTGAAGCAGAAACTGCTAGCAGAAAGTGCTTCCAAAGGGTTTCTTTTACAGAACTATGAACAAGTCATATTGAAGACGTAGTCTTAAACACACGTAAGCAAGTTCATTTGGACTGACTGAAAAGAACCAACCCTACTGGCCTTTAACAAGCAAGTTTCTACCTGTGCCCTCACCAATCACATTTTATATTCCCTCCTCCTGCCTATATTCTTAGATTTTCATTCAGCCATCATGACTTTGAAAAAGCCTGCAAAAAGCATCACAAATACTATGGGATTGCAGATTACATGAAACAACTCTGCACATTACAGATTGTTCTCCCTATTCATCAGAAACAGCTGCTAACTTTAAAATTCCTAACTTTTCAAATCAATGTTCAAGTTCACTCACTGCATCAGAGAGTCACCCAACTTCTTCACAACTGGCAAAAGGCTACTCTATCTGTTTAAAATGAAACCGGAGTTAACAAATCCCCACTCTCTCAAAACTGATGAAAACGTTCACCAACCCAATTTAAAACAACAATCTCTGGTCTCTCAAAGAACATGATCTGCTACACTAAGTGATACAGAGGCTTTCGGAATTTTTGGTCTTTTCCTAGTACTTTACATTTTCAGAAATCAGTTTAGACATTCTTTGTGAGTTAAGTTTTGACCGAGTTAAAAATAATGCAACTTAAAGAAAAAACACACTGCACCCAGTAAATGGATGCAGACTAAGCACGGTATTTTATGTGAGCCATGCTACACATCACAAAGGAAATAGCTTGAACAGCTGAAAGGTGACTTTTGTGTGTGTTGGAACAGTTTTGCCGTTTTTGTTTTTTTAATTTAATTTTGTATGAAATAACTTTTTTTTTGCGGATTACATGCAAAGAATTTCCTTGAGGCAATTTTTTTTTTTTAAAGTTGAACTACTGTGTAGGATATAATTCTGTTCACAGCTTACACCTTCCAGATTCTATTTTCAAAATTTTATGCTTAGTAATACAAATAGCATATTAAATATAGAAAAGACACCTTCTATAAGCAGCGCAAAGCCAACATAAAGATTACTCAAACATCTATACTATTAATATAAGTCATCTCACATTAATTAATGCTCTAGCAATTCCACATATTAGGACAAGATTGCCCCCTACAGTATCTGAACGGTTCTTAAAATCTCTAGTAGAAGACTCATTTTTCATAGCAAGTTCTCTCAAACAAGAGCTAAGGAAATGCTTCTTAAAGTAACTTTCAGAACAACTTTCCTGGAGTAGGGCTAACTGATTTTTAAATTTTGTTCACCACAAAATGTAAGTAAATATTTAAAGCAAAAGTATTCAAGAAACTACCAGGACTATTATGAAGAAAGCATTCACAACAAATATTTAGCTGACTCTACATTACCTTCAATGGCTGGGCTATACTGAGACATCACATTACTAGCCAAAGTCGGCAAGGAGACTGCCACGAAGACCATGAGAAGGCAAGCGATTTTATATTCCTCTTCTGGACTAATGTTTTCTAAAAACAAAACCAAAGTTCTTTAATTAAAGAAGTCATCTTTAAGTATTTCCTTTCAGGAAATTTCGTTTAGAATGTAAAATGCAGGTAATCTTAGAATACAAAATGTTTGACCCAACTGGAATTTAAACCCATCAACATCGAACTCAATGGCTGTATTGTGGGAGGACGAATATTATGTCAGTCTTGCCAAAAGACAGAGTGGGAGCTTCAAAACGTCCAATTTGTTATCTACAAGAATGAAGGCAAGCCGCTGCCACCCCTATCACTTCTAGACATTTAGTTACTAAGAGTTTAATATGCTGAGCAGAATAGTATTTTTACATGCTGGTGTAAATCCAGTTACTGCTCTGAGGTGAGGAGAGCTTCTCTTGCACTCTCACTTTAGTAAACGAGCAGTGATGTGCACTCCCCTCAACTCATACTAAACCCTCTTTTTTGAAGAACAGCAGCATCACCACACATTGACATAAGAAAAGCAGTAAAAACATTAACGGTGAAATACAGTACTTATTGCTGTACAAACTGAATTACTAAGAGCAAAATACTTCAAACTGCAAAGGTAAGAATCAAAACACAAGATCCCAACCAACCACAAAAAATATCCCAAAATTCCTTGTGTTGCTCACCCTGCTTAAACGTTTCACAGCTGCACCATAACGAAAATAATCTATTTAAATGCCATTTCAGATACGATCTTCCAGAGACACACCTACGTATATTATATGCATAATCTATATAAAACCTTTTTTTTTAAGGTACACAAAGACATTGCTCTTGACACTTTAGGTTGAATATTAAAATGCCCCTTGGAATTAGCTGTATTTTCCCCTCCCAAAATAACTACTATTAAAGCAAGAAAAAACAATTTGGGTTGCATTTAAAATATTCACGATCTGATTGTAACATTAACTACCCATTACACACGGGGGGGGGAAAAGCAATAAAGTGCCCAGTAAGGAAGATAGGGAAGAAAGCCGAGGACTGTCAAAAAGCACTTAAGGGTCTTAATTCATGCCTTCGAACCTGCCAGAGTAAACAAAACTGAAAAGCTTAAGACAGTGGTGCTCTAAAGCAAGTAAGAGGAAGCACTGTACATGTTAGAATATTAACAGGCTTATTTTACCATGTTTCCCCTTGTAAGCTCCATGTTAACACACAGGTAACACAACATTGTGAAACTCATGAACCGCACCCAGCTGGCATTTCAGCTCCTAGTGCCTACTTACGAGACACACGTTTGGCACAGTTCTGTACAACAGAACTGATCACGTCCATAGCTGTTCACAAGAGTCCTATTTTCATTGTCCTTAAATTAAAGCAGTTTATATCATTAGCTATTAAACTCCTTCAACATCTAGTTGTTATTCTTTTCTAGGTCGACAAGTTAATTCATATGTGGTTGAAAAGATTCTCAAGCTAACACATCAGTAGGCAGCAGGCACAAATAATTCATGTTCTTATGCCGTTTATGGAGTTCATTGAAGCGATATAAAGGACTCAAGAAATATAAGTCTCCTCGTAGCACTTTAAACACTTAACACTGCCATGCCTGAGTGCATTTACGTTTTTTTTTAATTTATTTCTTAAGTTGTAATTTTTTACCTGATTTTTGGGAAGACAGTGCTACGACCAAGGCAGGATCAATCTCACAAGGCAATCCAGCAGCTGATGACAGTTCATACACATTCATTGCCACCTGAGAACCAGAAGAAAGCTCATTACAAAAAAGACAACGCTGAATTCTTTTTGCGTAGACATGATGAAGCACAGTTTTGCCCTCATGTTTAAAATGTTCATATTAGAGTTTGCGGCACTAAAGAATTTACGATGCTTGGCTAAAACAAGATAAAAAGACTCTAGATTTGTGTTGGTTTCTAACCTAGATTAAACAGCTGGGTCAGTACTTCGTGTGCTAGATTATCATTTCTTTTTGTCAAGCCAAACAAAGCTTGTATACTTTTCCACATTACCTCCAACGCAAACATCCTGACTTCCAATCAGCTGTTTCTACAGCTTGCTTTACTGATCAAAAGAAACTAACAGATTTTTTCCTACCAGATCTCAAGTATTAGCTAACATCTGCAAATATAGCCTTTTTAGACAAAAGCCAAAAGTCACAATCTGGACAAGTATTAGAGCAAGGCAGAAATCTTACAACATTCAGATTTGATACAGACCAGCGTCCGGTGATTCCAAGTGCCAAGAACTAGACTCTAAGCGGCCCTAACGCTTGGACGAACCAAGACCATATTGAAATGTATTGCATCTTCCAGCCTGTCCCAGGCCATATCTTTTTATTGCCATTAATAAATGTTCAACACAGTTCTCTTCCCCCAGGCTACACTTTGGACAAACTATCTGAAGCTGTAGATGTAGATGAATCTCTGCAAAAGCAGGTTTATACCTAATACAAAGGACTACGGGAAAGGCTAGCAATGTGTCTTACTGCCATTAATATTTGAGAAGTTCTGTGCTTTGCCCATAAATTCTCACATATCATTGGTCAGCTGCACACAGGGGATATTCTGCAGACGACCCTTACTCGTGTGCTTCGGCCTAGTTACCTGAGGGCAAGTTCTGAGATGAAAAGCATACAATGTTGTTTGTATAGTGCTATGCTGTCAGCAGGACATATGGTATTAGCTCGAGTACAGGCCTGAATTACAGAGCATCTAGACAGGAGCAACAAACTGGTTAAAGAGCAACAGTGGTACAAATGCAAGCCTGTTTCTAAAAGCCTGTACAGACATCCCAGCAATTTAATATTAAAAATTACCAAATAAAAGAACAAATCCCCATTTGGTCAGTCACCCCGAATGATAAGTTTCAGGGATACTAAAATAAAAATAACATCTCATAACAAGTATTTATTTCACCAACAGCTTTAAAGCTATTTATACTTTGCTTGGTACATTCAGTACATAGGAAATTACTATGTTATGTCCTAAAATATGCCCAATTGGGCAATTGTCCCAATCCACTGTACGAAGCCTTGTGAAGATCTGTCTGTTGACATGCCTTCATTTGAGAAAAAAAGTCTGCCTTATTGTCCCGAAAGAAGCCTTTGTTGCCTACAATTGCACTGCTGTATGTGACAACCCCAGGAGAAAGCTCAGACAATAAGCTGCTGATTGTCCACAGGGCTTAATTGTTAGCAGGCTCATTGCCCAGTTCTGGCCCTTCCAACAAGATGTTTTCGAGACAAAGCTCTGGCAGAGTTGCAGGGTAGCAGGCCAGAGTTCCCAGTATTCCCAGTAGGCATTATGGACAAGACTACATAGGTTTGGCTCCTTCTCCACGCACAGTCCCTCCAATGTTATCCAGGCAAGCTATGTACTCTCAAACAAGCCTACACGGCATCACGCCACACCTCAAGATGCAACATCTACGGTTGGTATCATGCGAACACCAGCACGGTGGACTGTGCCACAGCACTTCAAATTTATTTCAGACACTTTGAAATAGAAAAAAGCGCACTAAAAATAGGTATATTTAAAAATCACTGAAGTACAGCAGACCCAGAGGTGGCCAACAGCCAAATGTTCTGCGAAGCAGAGGCAACTAGGTGGTGCTACATGGTACGAGCCAGTGAACAGCCCTCAGCATGTTTTTATTGAGCAGTAGATAGCTTTTTTGCCATCCAATTATTCCAGTGATTGCAAATTCTTCCAGTGACTTCCAGAAGAGAAGCAGCAAGCACTATGCTTTCTCATATCTGCTGACACAAATGAGCTCAGTGATGTCTTTAGAGATCCACTGAGATGTTTGAAATGATCTGTTCTCACCTTAAAAATATCAATGAGAAAATACTGTCCTCAATGATTACTGTTGCAACCTTTATCCCACCCTATTTTTCAGCACCCCTTTGATACCAGAGGGTGTAAGATGCTGTCTGAGAAGATCAAGCAAAGCAAGCAGTGACTTTCTCATCTCTTCTGCGTGCTGATTCCTCAAGTTGAACAATGGAACACGATGCTTTGGTGACCAACGATTTTCTCTGTAACTACAGGTGAGAATTTTAGAACGGCTTTTCTTGAGAAGTGCAAAGGCAACATTTTGATAGAATTTTTATCATGAGCCAGTATCCTCGAAGTTAATCTTCCATAGCATTTCCACAGAATTCCTCTATTGTGGTATGAATTTCAATGTTTTCTGGGACATCAAACATTCATAGCTGGTTTATCAGCACTGCAAGTCTCAAAGAGCATATGATTATATCTTGGAGTGAGACAGCATACATGTGAAATGTCAGTAACTTATATTCTTCATGCAATCTCTGACTCATTTTCAGACAGATTGCTAAACTGTGTCTTCTGAAATCATGAGGCCCACCACAACAGACTCTGAACTGTTCCTGTAATGTATTTTTTTAAAGGAGAAGGATGTTTTTTATTTAGTGTATCTTCATGCACCACAGAACTTCAGTTTCTTTCCTCAAGAGTAAATGGCAAAATGTAAACCTCAATTTCAGGAATAACAGCATATTCTGGCCTTCAAAAACCATACTTTGCTCACGAGATTTCTTGAAATTGTTTCTGTAAAAGTGAGTATGTTTCTGTAAATGCAAATAAAGTGTTGCACAATGTATATCCCACTACGCATTTTCTGCAAATCAAACTGCCACAACACCATTAGGAAGCCTGCAAACATTCATAGGCTCCAAGCTGCAGGAAGAGATTGAAAAAACAGCTAGGCTGCAGCTGCTGTGCATACGTGTCCAGAAGCCATGTGATGTACTGACAAGGGTTTTTGGATGGAAACATACTATCATTCAGAAGCAAGGCAACTTATTTAAGCTGCTAACTTTTTTCCAAGTATTTCAGACAGTGGGTTCTTCACAAGAATTCTCAATGTAAGGTCAAAATCAGACCTGTAGCTATTACATGCACAGAGCTCCAACCATGCACACGGAGTCCTTGAAACATTCAGTTTTCCCAGTTACACCGCTCATGCTATGAAGCAGCTCAGTAGTCTTCACTTTATCACTTAGTCATGTTATAACACTTGACAAATTTTGTTCTTAATTCTTTCCATGAAAGTTCTCAACTGTGATCAAAGGCAGGCAGAGACTTGTGCTTATCCTATCACAAGCTGTTTGGGGTTCCCCCCCACCTCAATCATTAGAAGGCTGCAGATGCACGACTACTTAACTCTTTGGGTAAAAAGAAAAAACAAAACTCGTGTTCGTTGTTTTTGGAGTTTTCACACTAAGAATGAAAGTCTTGACCCTTCCATATTTACAGCAAGCTCCAAAAATGACTCCGTCACCCTTTGGGCCAAACATTACCTTCATGTCGGTCTCTCTTGGAATGTGATCTTTAAAGTCCTCGATGGAACTCACAAGGAAAGGAATGTGGTAGGATAAGACCTAAGAGACACAAACACATACGAAATGAGAAAAAAATAGTTTCCATGTTAATGATCAATTAGACACTACCATTATTTCACTACACTTAGTTTTTTAAAAATAAGTTTTTATTTTACACATATGAATTTGCTTATAGATTCAAGACATTAAAGCCTAAACACAAAATCAAGCTGCTTGCCAGCAAAGTGAAATGGAAGTTTCTGAATGTACTGGACACAGAAAACAGAGACATGCTCAAACTAAAACCTGTATGTTTTAGTGTAACATTTCTCTCCTCAGTACTCAAAAAGTAGATTCTTCCACCCTCAACTTGCAATTCAAAGTTCAGTTAGGACTGAGCATTGCCATTTACCCACATGCCAGCCTGTTAAGAGGTATTCCTAAATAGTGACGCTTGAAATACCCTATCACTCAAATTAAATACAATGAAAATTATTCAGAACATATTCAGTTATTTCTTACATCTCTAAGTGCTTCCTGTGCCAACGACCGAAAAGACAAGATAACTCCAATAATCGTCATTCTCTTCAAAACACTGTCAACAGCTGAAGGGGAAGGAGAACAATAGTGAACAAGAACCTGTTGATGTTTACAAGCTCAAGTCTTTAAAAAAAGAGAAAGAAAACATTTAACACAATTCTGAAAACCTTAAAGGTACTGAAACAATGGCATTCTTTAAAAGAACCAAAATAAACAGTGCTTAAGCAGGATTTTATAGCTGAGTTAACAATGGCATTTTCAGTAGGAGACTACCCCCTTAACCACTTCACGAACCCCATTACACACAGCTGACAAAATGGATGCCAACACTAGTTCTGCGTTTTCTTGAGGCCAAAAATGTCTCTTTATAAATAACTCTTTTTCTTGAAAATAATTACTTTTGTTAATTAGGTGCAAAAAGCCTTCCAAAGAACACAGTAATTTACACTGTGATGGAATCAAATCAGAAATGCCTGTCAAAAAAGCCCGTGTTTTGTATTCTAGAGCTATACACCCGGTTTACAGATTACTGCTGTTATAGCTATGTATCATCATCCCTGAAAAGATGCTCAAAGCTCATCACTATCTAGTGTCCGTGCACTAATTAACACTGAAATCTCATTTTGTCTGTACATGAGAAGACTGAAAAATTTTGAAAAGATGCATCAGTTTATACAAGCTCGCACACATTTTGCTGCTTCTGTATACTTAATACAGAGAAATTAATTTTTCTCATTTTCTTCACAAAGACAAAGATAAAAACAATTCTGTATCTTTAGTAGGACCTCGCTAGTTACCCACATGATAATCTTTTAAAGAGTGCTGCCATCTGGTCTGGCTTGTCAAAGCTGGTCCTCATTTGTGTTAGAACTTCAACGTTCTCCACCACAAGTTTCTAAAAAGAAGCAAGGATTCAGGTCAGCTATAGATTTCAGGATGCTAACAGGATAAATGCACGGCTTAGGATATTTTAGTCTGGCAGAGAGGCAAATAAGCTCATGGAATATCGATGTACCTGCTGTTTCTTAATGGGACTACAATATCAGTATTATTGTCAGGCACTACCCTACACAAAAGCAAGCTGGAAATCAAAAAGCAGAGGACCAGATAGCCCTTGGAACATGACTTTTATACTCAGCAATGTGTACAACTTCTTAAAACAAGGGAACGCAACTCAGGAAAGCCAGGCAATGGCTCCTCATTCTATTTAGCTTTTTGTAAGGAAAGTGTACATATATCAATAAAAAATGCAGATTCACAAAGTAATCCATTCTTTTAGGTTCCTCCTTTCACTAGCTATGCTGTGAGGATTACAGGCTTAATGTTGGCAAAATTGAGAAATCGAATGAACAGTGTAAGAGCCAGACTGTTAAATCTTGGTGCAGTTTACTCAAAATTTTCTTCCATTATAATATAAAATAAAAACAAAGACATTCATCTGAGTCCCAACACCTTAGCCTGAAACAGTTAAACTCAAGTGCAATATTTTTCATGTCAATTTGACCAAAAGAAAAGAAAACATGTGCCTGTTTCTAATTTTTAACTGCTCTCATACATGCAACTTGTAGCACCAGAGTAAGTGTAATAACTTTCCTGAAATCATTCTCCAAATATGTATCAGATTTAAATTTAAATTACAGAGATTGCATAATCACATTTTATAAATGTCAGATCCAAAAAGAGTTTCTTGCTAGCTGAGGAACTTCTGTTGTGACAAGTAGTATTTTTAAACTCTCTTCAAGCAAGAAATAGGTCCTTTATATTTACAAAGAATATTTTTGCGGTTTGAATGCAAAGTACCCTATTTCAGAAATGGAAAATATGCTAATCTCTCTTTAGGTAGAAGACAACCAGCGGTTAAGAAAATTTAGATATCTTGCGTATTCTGAACATTAACGAAGAAAGTGTTTCCTTTCTTTTAAAGAAGACTTAATTTAGTGCTTTGTATACCAAACAACATCAAGGTAGAAAAGAACTGAAAGATGGAGGAAGAAAACAAGATATTCTGGATTGAGGGCAGTCTTCCAAAGTGATTATTAATAGTTTCATTTTTCAAGTGGATGCATAAGATGGATCAGATAACTACCAGGCAGCACAAACAAAAGGAACAATGAGGAAGGAGCAAGAAAAACTACTATTAATCAAACGCGTAGGCCACTATGAGCCTGGAACATAATTTAAGGTACATCATACCAAATCTAAGAGACATACCTGCAGGAACCTACTGCTAAGGATTCGAGAGCATTTGACCTTTGAGAGTTCTGCTAACTGCTTTAGTATTGTTATTTAACTTCACTCCAAGTCACACTGAAAACGGGGCAAAACATAGCAACTGGGGAAATTAAATTTCAGAGTAAATATTCCTGTGACCACAGGAGGAGAAAAAACCAACACAACTTAAACTATTACGCTGCTATGAAATAAATGGTGGTCTGTGTTGCCTCCCACCTCCTAATCAAGCAGTCTGTGCAAAGCAGATCTGTCCAACAGCTTAGACCTCTCAGATCCAATTACACTGTGTCATGGTGGCGCTACTTCCATAAGCTCAAGTGTATTCATAATCTGCCTAGTCCTCCAACTTTCATTCTTCTTATCTTCAGTGAGAAGCAAGGGAAGAAATAAGCTATACAAGATGTAGCAAACTAACCACCTCCAAGAGCGTGTGCACATGTGCACATGCATAGGCACACGAGACGTGCTTTTATGCTGGAAAGCCAAAGCAAGACTGGTTCGCACTGAAATCAAGATGGGCGATTTTAAACCAACCGATGTATCAGAACTTGGCAGATGTGTGACATTTTAATTTAAATCCCTCCAAGCTCTCCAGAAGGCAAGATTGAAGGCAATAGCCCACGCACATTGTTATTGACTCAAGCTTCCAGCTTTACAAAAAATAACCATCATATTAATTTAAGATTTAAATGGAACAGGCTGGAAAACAGTTCAAATAGTTACTTAAATGAGGCAAACTTCTCCCCCTCACCCCAGTCAAATTTCAGATATAAACCCAACACCCGGTCCCACTGTGGGAAGCAAAGCAAGCATGTTGAACCCTACTCTTAATAAATTCCCCATTCTATCCCCTTGTTGCTTCCTTCCTCCAAACACAGATGTTTCTCAGTGCTCTCTTGCTAAGCCAAATGCATCTCAGCCAAAGAGATGAACATTTTATTACTTTATTTTTTCCTCCAAATACGTGGTCACGTGCATGTGGCTCTACATTATATTCGGCTTATCCTCAGCAGTACCAGAAAGCAACAAATCTCAGAAGCAATTTCAAGTTGCTTTTTAAAAAAAATACATGTAGCTACAATATCAATCATGCCGATTTTGAGGAAGTATGACAACTCCACAGTAGGGGGACAAATAGAGCGGCAACCAACATACATTTGCCCAACTGATTTGTGTTTGACTTGAGACGTGACAGATGTCACTGCGCACAGCCAGGAGTTACAGAATTTAACCTTAAAATCATAGCGTTCTCACCTGGAAAGTCTCATTCTAAAACTCAAAAATTGGAATGGGCATAAGGAATCAATCACCCTGTCCAGCTGGTCACTCAGGTCAGGGTTGCTGCACACTCCCATGGCAGCTTGGACAGCGTGAGCAGCCCCTCCTTAAGCTGTGACACTGAATAGAGGGCTTCAAATATTTCAGAGCACCATACCATCCTAGCAACTCAGCAGCACTGAAATTCACAATGTTTACAGAGAGAAGGAGATCTGTGAAACTGTGATGCTTATTAAAACCACACACTTTTAAAGGCTTGGTATGCTAATAATAATAAATTGTTGCTGTTAAAAATGAAAGTTCCTTAGATCTCTCAAGTATTCATGTGCTTTTTCAAAAGCACAGCACGCATGAATAGTTACAAAAAACCCTTATTGTAATTAGTGGTTAAATATATTGAAAATTATGAGATGTAATAACAATTTGGAATTAAATTTGGAAATGACACCGAAAGAGTAAGTCATATGAGAAGAAAATATATGCCAATTAGTGACATTTTAATAGTATGACTATCCTGGGAAAGTAGTACACGTTATTAAATTTATTAAAACCTCTTTCCAGAAAGAGTTAATTACACTGGCATCAAGTGCTTCCCCTGTCATTGTCAGCTGTTTTGAATATACATGCAACTAGCTTCCTTGACTTGCCCATATTTCCAATCTTTTTTTTATGGCACCAACTTTATCGTTTGTGTTGCTATAGGTATCAGGTTTATTTATCAGAATACAGACATTAATAATAAATTGATACTGTTCAGTCAGTGGGAAAGATACATCTAAAACAGAGGAAAACAAAGAAAGAAAAAAGACCTGAAGTATCTCATCATGTAAACTGAACAACAGATGCCAACACACACAGTAAAGAAAGCAAATCCTTAAAGACGACTAAGATACATTTGAGACTTTCAGGCTAAGTTTTGAGAGTCAACAGAAACGCTTTGCAAGCACGTGGAGATCTTGAAAAACATCTCTCCTCCCACTGATGATAAAAAGAGATGACTCCTGACTAAGGGTATCTAACAGAAATCAACAGAGCTTGCATAAAGTCCTGCTCATTCAGTTGGTCAAGAATGCGGGATACATACGTACTACGTGTGCAAACGTACTATACAATAAGAGTAAAATTCACAGCTTTATGAGTTTGATGCAGTCGTTTCAAAAACATGGCATGCAGAAGCATAGCTGTTAAATATCCTAAAGAAAGCTTAAACAGAAAACTACCCGCCCTCCCACCCACCAGTTTCCCAAGGTTACCTTAAGCTCAGCAACCTGTGAAGAAATGTGCCACATCAGACTTTCACTGAGGAACTTCATGCCGTATGGTCCCAGAAGTTCAGAAAGGGCTCTCATTTCTGAGAAATAAAACAAACTGTTCTACTTCAAACATTCCTTCTTCAGTTATTCGATGCCCATCACGTATCTAGCAACGATGTTATAATTGCAAAAATATTTCACCAAAAGTAGGATTTTAGATACAAGAACTTGTATCTTAATAGAACTGAAGCAGCAGTCACCAACACATCATACACGCATCTCTGTAGCTTAAATGCAACAACCCTACTTTGACCAAAAAGAGGAAAAGCAAGCTCTCTCAAGACACAGAGGCAGCACGACTAAAAAATACTTCAAATACTACTGAAGGTTAACAAACGCTGTCTATAATAGAACATCTAAGAGTTGCTGTTACTCCAATTACTCAAGCATACAGTAACTATCTCTCAGAAACATCCAGTAGAAACATCAAAGTTTACCTGATATGTCAGAGTACTCCTCAGCATTAAATGTCAACTCATTTTCTGTAGGCAAATTCACAAATGCCTTCATGGCTGGAAAATAGGCTATGTGACCATTGCTGACTTGCCGTAGCAAAGTTTCCAAATACCTTATCAGAAAGGGGAAAAGTTTTAGATGAAAAGACCCATGTTCATAGATATTCTATACCGATGAAGCATACTTGCGTGACAAGGGACAGCAAAGCCTACCGACTAAAGTTTTACTTTCACAGTTCAACTGATACCTGTATCTTACTCTACATCTGCCCCCTATAAAAAGTGAATTTCACAACAGGCGAACCTTAAAGTGCTTTTAACAGGTACTGGGAGAAGCAAACTTGCAAAGTCAGAAACTTAAGAAAATTTCAAACAACTCCACTTCTCCAATTCCAGATTTTTAATTATATAAAAAACTTGCAACAAGCATTCATATAATTACTTACCAGTTTGTGTACAGGCTGGTAATGGTTGGCTCACCATGACTATCTAAATGCTGGGTTTGCTGGAGCAGCACATTGTTGAACACTCGTGTAATGTCGATCTGTACATAATTTTCTATCGATTGGAGGACAGTCATATAGGCTCTTACACTGGTTAACAGCTCTGAAGGCTTTGCAATCTCTTGTGTTGCTTGATTATACATAGTCATTCCAACAATTGACCTTTTAGAAATAAAAAAAACCCGAAACAAATAAATTGCACTTATTACTAAAATTGAAGATGCAGTTATAAAAATGATTTTATATTCAAAGGATTTTATCTGAATACTTTCGCAGTCTGCAAGTACAAAACTCTAATCAATGCACATACTACACCAGCACTTTTAAAAATAGTTCTAGATGCCAGAGACAACTGTATTCATGGTTCCAGAAAAAAATTCATGAGACTGTAAGAATATTCACCGAGCATTTTTAAAATAATGCTGCTTTTTTCCCCCATCCTCCCACACACAAGGGCAATCCACAATGCAGAAGACTTATATCACAACTATTTTGGTAAATAAAGTCTTTTAAAATGCAAAACTTCTGGGAAATGCAAAAGCAATGTTAAAGTGTTCAAAGCATATTAACTAAAGCAAAAATTCTTTGACCAAATTGGCTGCCATAGTTTTAGTTTGAAATATCTGTTGAAAAATCATACAGCTATAATCATGAATTGAACATATGCAAAGCAAAACTTCTATTTTGTGTTGCTTTGTTTATTTAAAGGCATGTCCGATTATCTTGTGATACTAACTATGCCTGCTGTATTTGAGTGCATAAATTGTGCAAGACACAGACCATACCATTTAATCTCTGTCTGCCTCAGCTCATGCAGTATTAAAAAAACCCCTCAAAGTTATCTTGAAAGATCTGATCTCTTTTGCAATACAGATAGCTTTCCTAGAGCTAAATTTTTTTTAAAAAAATTACATTTCAGCTGTTTTCACTAAAGTTATCATAAACTCTGCTTTCAACAGCTAACTGCCTCTCAGCCGTTATTTTCTAAGTAGATAAAAGGAAATATTTTTACATCATTTGGTAGGTAAGCTTCGGTTATATTTGTATAGACATTTTTAAAATCGCAGGACATGATTTGTCCAAATTCTCGCTATAAATAAAACCAGGCTTCTAATAATAGATGTCCTATTTATCAGACTGGCTTTCACGCTAGATCAGAACCTCACAAAGGATGGTATATTCACTTTTAACCTAAATGGACATGGACTTTACTCAGTACCTGACAAACCAGGCCCTCAAGCAAACTGTATTGGGGGTCCTTCAAGCAAGCAAAGCCTTCTTAGTAAACAGATACTTGCTGTAGTATTCATTTTAGGCTTGTAACAGTCTCAGACTTTCAGAGCTACGTTTTTGAGTGGTATGTACTTTTCAAAGGCAAAACAGCAACAACAACAAAAAAAGAAGTAACAAATCCGTACACTGCTACCTTCATCAGAGGTGAACGAGATGAGTTCTTCTGGAGGAGAACAGCTTATTTAAGTAACATGTTTGTTGCTGCTTGGAAATGTGTAAATAATTCTATTTTCACAAGTTTACTTCAGGCGGTCTCTCTTTTGTTTTAAAATCAATTCAAAATTGGTACTATTCAAGATTAAGTGGCACAATAATAAGCTCTAGTCCAATTATACATGAAGCAGAGCAGTTTAAAACAGTAAAGAAAAAACCTCCTAACACTGAAACACTAACACTTTATTTAAAGGTAAACTGCAAGCCTCTGGAAGAAATGCCACTTAAATATATGAAAAATATAATTATAAATTGAACATTTATTCTGTTCGGCTAACAAGTCTCATTTCTTTCATTAGGCAAGAAAAAGGAAAGCAGTCTCTGAAAGTCATCTGCCTGTGGCTTCAGCCCCAATCCACAACCCCAAATCCCCCCAAAATTAAAAAAATAAGCACAAGGGACCAGTAGTGGTCTAAGTTCATAAACCTGAAGATGACAGCTCAATTCTTAAGAAGTTGTGAAGTTGTCTTTACTTTTATGCCACCTTGTCTTACTTCAAAGACAGAGTGCTCCAATACCTGATATTACATCTTGATTATTAAAACTTAAGTCTTTATACCCTGCTTGAAATACATAACTAGGAATTCTTGGCATAAAATATAACTAGGATAGCTGGCTGTTTTAATACAAAGTCCTCTCCAGAAGTTGCTATTTGCCTATTTCTGTAAACAACAATGAGAAGATCAAGGCACAAACAGACAGGAATATCAAGCGGCAATATTTTTTGTTTTAAGAAAAAAGGTAATTAAAATATCTTTTCAGTTGGCTTTGTCAGGTCTTGAGTTCTGATTTTTAGATTTCCTTTTCAGCAAGCCAGTCAACTCAAACATTTGAAACAAACCCAGCACAGTGCAAAAGATGGGTGGGAAGACAGTCGTTGTAAATGCCTAAAACCAGGCATCACCAACTCCTACAAAATACACAGGACTAGGAATGAGGGATCAGGCTATTGTGTAGGTGACATTAATTTCCAATATATTTTGTTTTAAAGTAGGAACTAACAATTGTGTATCTCTGCACATAAAATTTATCTGTCATTTCAATTATCATTTAACTTAGGAGTTTCGCAATCCATCTTTTTAAAAACTTACACAGTAAGTACACAATACTTCCAAAGTCAAATCATCAAAGGCTTATCTTGTGTTTCTTTACACTATCTATCTTTACAATATTTCTTACTTGGTAAAGCGGATTTCCAGGTGAGATGTTAAATATTCTCTTGGGGTAAACGTGTGTTCCCAAACCACCGTGTTCGGTACGTAATTGATTGAGAAGCAGAGCTCAGAAAGTGCAGTGTGCAGTTTGTCCAGGCTTTAAGAACAGTCAACAAGAAATGAAGAAAAATATTTAATGTAACATAAGTATCTATTATCATGGAAAGCACATGCTGGATGGAAGATGCCTCAAAAGCAGGTACAGCTGTAACGCGTCCTTTCATTACCTGTTTCTGCTTTGAGACACTTTTCTAGCTTAGTTTAAAAACAGTATTTTGGGTAAGAACACATCCTACAACTGCATACTGATCTGCATCACACACAGTGATGCGAGATATACATATTTTTATGCCTACATATAAATTTTTTCTCCCTCGAGAAGAACAGTATGTTAAGGTGGTTCCTTCCTAACCAAACTAAGCAACATAAGTAATGTTTGCTACTAGCCAGCACTGAAAACCTAAAAATATTCAGGGAGGGAATCTTAACCTAGAAGTTAAGTTCTTTTCCCTCAACTTCTCTAATCTTTACACTTCTCTGATGCTTCATTGTTGAAACTGTAGCAAAACCACTTCCCTTTCAGCAGTGCGTGTGTTTAGCCTCTCCCAGCCGCAACACTAAACATTTATTGCTTCTTTCCTTAGCTTCCTTCCTCCTCATACTTCTATCACTCCACCATCTTGTCCTCTGACCCTTCCTAACAACTACCTTCTACTCTTTCTTCCCCTATCATCTCTTAGATCCCAAGCTATATTTATTAATCTTTCTTGTTATCTCTTTCAGGTGGGTTTTTTGGTTTTGTTTTTTATTTGTTGGTGCTTTCAANTTTTTTCTCCCTCGAGAAGAACAGTATGTTAAGGTGGTTCCTTCCTAACCAAACTAAGCAACATAAGTAATGTTTGCTACTAGCCAGCACTGAAAACCTAAAAATATTCAGGGAGGGAATCTTAACCTAGAAGTTAAGTTCTTTTCCCTCAACTTCTCTAATCTTTACACTTCTCTGATGCTTCATTGTTGAAACTGTAGCAAAACCACTTCCCTTTCAGCAGTGCGTGTGTTTAGCCTCTCCCAGCCGCAACACTAAACATTTATTGCTTCTTTCCTTAGCTTCCTTCCTCCTCATACTTCTATCACTCCATCATCTTGTCCTCTGATCCTTCCTAACAACTACGTTCTACTCTTTCTTCCCCTATCATCTCTTAGATCCCAAGCTATATTTATTAATCTTTCTTGTTATCTCTTCCAGGTGGGTTTTTCGGTTTTGTTTTTTATTTGTTGGTGCTGTCCATCTTTCTATAGCCACTAAAAAGGAAACCCTCCCCAGTCTGTATGGGCACTGGAGCCTCAGCGTCATCCCAGCAGCTGAAGGCAGTGAACAGTCTTCTGGCAGCAAGAACTTCCAGCCCAGCCTGTACTTTACCTAGTTAAGAGCGTTACGTAAGGCGGAATCGAAGATGCCATCCACTCCTTGCACTCCCACGACATTTAAGATGACTATACAGGAAGCCTAACTACAGCACAGAGATCCTTTCTGCTCAGATAAATTAGAGATGTATGTTCCTATTGCTCTACGTAAGAGATTTCAGTCTCTACAAAGCTATAGAAGCATCATATGCTCACAAACTACAAAGCTGTTGTATTTACAGTCAATCAAACCTACTCAGATAAATTAAGACAAGAAGCATTCAATATGTGAAACACACATGTTTTGACTTGGGATTCTAGGTGAAACGAATAGAAGAGGCTTACTTTGTCACAACCAATCTGTTTTTCCTCATGCTTTCTACTCCTGGTTTCTCCCTTTCAGGTTCTCCTTTCTTTCCAGTCTGTTTTTTTGACTTTTTGTTCACTGCTTGACTGATGGTTTTGGCACAATGCTTTGGCAACAACTAGCAGAGGAAAAAAAACAGTCCCCAAATTAAAATCCAACTTCTTAGCCGCCACGAGATACAAAATAAGCTTATGGTCCAGGTAGAGACTTCATCACACAAGTAACACATTCTTCCTTTGACTACTAACTACACAATTCCAACATAAGAAGTTTTCCTCAAATCATCTTCCATTTTATAAACAGAAAACTTCCCAAAAACAGGGAGAAAAAGGCGAACAGGAGGAGAACCATAAAAATTCAAGCAGTTAAACAACCTAGAAGATCTCAAAGGAGCATTAAAAGACACAGCCACACTCACCTGATCACTCAGCGTACACTGTTCTGTGCAAATGTCTGTGATAAGATTTCGAGCTTGCTTGGCCATTTCATCCAAGAACATGTTACACAAGGAAAGACTACGATCTCCGATATGATGTCGCTGTTAAAGAGGAAAAAAAGGAAGTCTTATTTTCAGCTTCCTGTTACTCCTATAACATTCAGACAACACACACACTGTACTGCAGTTAATGGGCCACTAAATCATAGAACTGGGGTACAGGAAATAATATATTCATTAGTCCTTAACTGTCTCAGCTCCAGGTTTTTTTTTTTTTTGGAAGCAATCTCAACCTCAAAATGTTTAAAGTCAAAATGGCATATTACGATTAAAAGCATTTTGCTTACTACATTTTGCAAAACATTTTCCGTAAAAGGAGGTAAAATAAACTTTAAAAAGTAGGTTTTCATGCTTCATTTTGGAATGAATCTACTTTAAAGTGTCCAACACTCAAGGTTTCTGTGAATCTCCTCTTCATTAATTTGTACCAGTACTAAATCTAAAAAAAAAAAAGCATGCAGCTGGAGTTAGAGAGCAGAGGGTCATTCACACTGCTGAAAAAGTCCATAGTGAAGCTCTACTGCATTAATTTCTGGATTCAGTTCCTTTGTCACTGGATCTGCACATCATAGCCTTCTGTCTCAATGAAATCCTTTCACCACTAATGTTCACTTTCTAACAGCCACACTATCACACACTGTACACAGTACAGCAAAGATTATTTTTTGGAACTGATAATAGTTACCAAGTCGTACAATTCAGATACTGAACTCAAAGCTGTGCTGGCTGTGGCAAAATGTGCTTGCTGCAGCTGAATTCACAGTAACTAGTGCACAGTGGACTTTGGCTACTGACTCCTTACTGTTACTCTAACTGTTCTGAAAGACATCTCTTGTCCTGAAGGGAAGGCTTCCTGGAAAAACTTTTTAGTGGTTGTCTAGTATAAATAGAGTGTACAGCTGTTTAAAGCAAAGTATACAGGGGAAAAAAAGATAATAGACGTATATTGAGATGAAGTTCAGCAGGAGAGGATTTAATGTCTAAGTAAGAAAAACCCACATCATGCATATTTCAATAGATCTCATTCAGATAATTGTTTCAGATGAGCACTGTTAAGACAGAAAACACACTTTCACAAGCGCTACACAAAATTGGCAGAGTTAACCCCCAGAGTAATCCCAAAGTCAATGAACATGCAGGAAATGTACTGAAGGATCTATCTCATTACAACCAGAATAGAAAGAATTTCCTCAGAATCAATCTACTTCCTTTAAGGGTCCATTTCTTTAAGCAACATTCTGCATGCTTTCATTTCTAATTCTAACCAAAGAGGGCTTGCACTACCCAGTTCTCACCAGTTCTATCAGTTAGGGCTGTTCGGTTTTTTAAAATCTTACTAAGGAAACACTACTTATAACAAGCCTTACAGAACTCCCAACTTCCTATTTCCTTTTTCTAATGCTAAGTTTATAAACCATTTGAAAGAAAAACTGTTGCTTGTAAATTTTAACAGGCATAAGGAATTTAATAGCATCTGAGCCTGCATGATCCCAGAAAAGCCATTTAACCTTTGTACCTCAGTTTAATCTCTCTCTAAAGCAAAGAAAATACTTACTTCACAAAAGGATTTTGAGATCTATGGCTGAAGAATCACGTAAGAAGGTATGTATGTGTTTTACTTCCCTTTTAACCACTCTTCTCCCTCGAATCTTGTATTGCCATTACAAACACCTTCTTGCAGTGTTCAGCTCTAGTCCTTTCTACTTTAAACAGGAGATGAAAATAACTAAGACAATATATTTTTAAATTACCTCTTCTGGGCATAGTTCATGGGTGCAGCTCATAAAATGAGTACAAAGCAGCGGGAATGCAATTGAGTATCTTGACTGAGAGGGAAGCTCCAAACACTGCTGAAACATCTTCTCAAAAGCACGACTATAAAAACTGATCAGAAATAAGACAGTTAAATGGATTACGTACCTAACTCTACTGCAAATAAAGTCAACCTAACACAAATCAGACATGCTATTAATGTCAGATCTGTAGTTATACCAAAGACTGCATCATGCTTTCAAAGAAGTTTGTTTTCTGCATTCACTTCTTATGCATTTTATTTGCACCTCTATTATTATTACCACATTTTTATTCTGATGTTTGCCACATAGGCACTGCAAAAACTTGCATCTCTTGCAAAAATATATTAAGGAAGAATCTGCAAATGACCCCAAACCAATNAAAGAAGTTTGTTTTCTGCATTCACTTCTTATGCATTTTATTTGCACCTCTATTATTATTACCACATTTTTATTCTGATGTTTGCCACATAGGCACTGCAAAAACTTGCATCTCTTGCAAAAATATATTAAGGAAGAATCTGCGAATGACCCCAAACCAATTATGTAACTGCTTGAAGAATCTCTCCGACCGATCTTCAGAAATGCCTTTCTCAAACCAATTCTGATGGAAACCAGAAATTCTAACTGATTCTCCCACTGGCCTATCTTCCTACCGAGTTTGCTATTTAGAAATTACATGTGCAAGGACAAACCAAACAATAAACAATAAAAAGCTTCTACAGTCAGGTTAGTAACATACCAAAATATAGAAAGATCCGAGGTTTCAACCAACATCTCCACCAAAGAATCTACCATTTTTGTGTGGAAAATGATTGTGTTCATCATTTTTCCTAGTTCTCTATGGTCTGCAAGACTAAGTGAAGCTTTAGAAACACTGGTGTAGGCCTGGAAAGACAAGAAAAAATTTATGTTATATCTACAGCTGCTTTTTTGCAAATTCTATTGCTATTGCCCAATATAAACGTTAAATACTGATTACGGCACGCATAGGACACCTGTGTACTTCAAGACTGTAGACATACTGTGTTATCTTTCCACTACAGCTTAAGAAAAGCAAACTGCCTCTCAATGAAGTCTCCAAATGTCATTTGAATACAACATCGATTCACAGATAAACTGAGAACAAATGTATTGACAAAACACAAACACGCCATGTTAGCCCCTCCTTTAACAATGAAGTTTTGGAAAGAAAGAAAAAGAATGCCTCTTCTGAACATATAAAAGTAACACATCTATCTAATCTTGAGACAACTGATTTACACTCTAAACAGTATTCTCTCCTTTATTAAGACAATTGCAGATACTGTTACTGCAATGCACAGAAGGGGTCTCACAGAACATTATTTTCCCACTGAAGAGTCTCTACCTTCCCTCGGCTGGGCAGGCTGATCACACTCCATACAGTGCACAGCTGCAAACAAACTGCTCATCAATATATTCTATTTCCAAATTGTTATAAACACCCTGAAGAATGATTTGCAAAAGAAGTATGCAATGCAGACGTTACATCAAAATGTAGCAAATTATCTGCTTAAGTATTTGTTTGATTTTAAAAGAACAGGTTAGCCTGTCATCCACTTACAGTGTAAGTAATAAGAGCAGTAATTTATTAAACATTTTGTTTTTAAGTTAACAAGGTGCCATGCATATTTACAAATTCTTACCTGCAATCTAAACCAATCTAATCTCATTCCTCTGAAGTCAAATACCTCTCCATCTTCAACTACCAGGGAAAAACAAAGAATACAAAACCTTTAGGTAAACAACTACAAATTCAGATATACTGGATCAGACATTCTAAAAAACCCCAAAGTACTCGAGAACTACTTAGGTATGGAACCTAATGCTTTTACCTAAGAATTTCAATCCAGCACAGCCACACTAGCAGGAATTAAAATATCTAGATGAAAACATGTGTAACATGCATTCTAAATTAAAAGGTAGGATTACTTCCCAATAGCATTCTTCAAAAGCTCTATCTGTATAGAGATGGCCCTGAAAAGGGACACACAAGAAGAAGCAGATACCACAACAAAAGAGAAACAAGGGAACAAATTCAGTTTATGCAAGTTATCTTCTTCTACTGATGACATGAAACAAAAAGTGATGAAGCTTTCCAGAGGAATCTGCCATTCCGTTACCAAGCTCATTTAAACTTACCTTGTTTCACACTTAGTGAAGTCATTGTGTTTACGAAAGAGGACATGATGATTGATTCATCCTCTGGGCACACTGAAAGATTCTGAAATAAATATTGTTGCTATTATTATTTCAGACTTGGTTTCCGAAACAATGTCAATACCGATGCTCAAGTCATCAGCTATACTCTGAAATGTACAAAAATTTACGCAAGGTAACTTAACCAATGGAATATTTCAAACAGTGCTATTTAACAGCTTTCATTTTTTAAATCATTGGTTGATGACAGATACCTAGAAAAGCTTGCTTTCAAACCAACAACCGCTCAAAACGGAAAAATCTGTCAGGAAACATGCCCACGCATTTTCAGGCTGCAGCCATTTACAAAATGGACACCAAACACTTTCCTATTATACATCAGAGATCAAACATTTTCCTGACCTCTACAGGCACTTGATCGTCTGCAAAGAAAACTGGGCCATAGCAAGATACAACAGAGCCCACATCGGCATCACTTTGCTTCCCACAAAACCCCTCTCTCAACAGTTCTTTTTCTAGCCTTGACTTCAATGATTGATACCACCTGAAAGATGGGCTATCAAGTTTTCAAATTTTACAAAATGCAACTGTTCATGAGAAAGCAGTTTCAGCAGCTAAGATCATATTTCTATTAAATACAATACAGAGGCTTTTCATAATTCCAGCTATGACTGACATTTTAACCCAAAGGCTGAAAAAATCCAAACTACCACTCAGTCACTTGTCTAGTCTTGTGCTTGATACCTGTTATCAATTAATTACAACTAAATTTCAAGTCTATTTTTTCTTCCTCCTTTCAGTTTGATCCCAAGGATTATCCCACCTAAACACAGAACACTTGCGCCACTTGTACAGCATTTAGAAGTCATTTAGTGAATCTATGAAATTATTTCCCAGGAATCGATGACAAATGTCAAAAATATTTAATTCTGTCACTCTAAAAACATCTGTTAACATGTAAGTATATAAGCCCCAAATACAGTTATTTTGGTATTAAAAGTAAACGCAAGGATCCACTTACATTTCATAATTCATCATAAACAGTGATACATACTGGTATTTAAACTGTTTAAATAATTCCTTTAAATAAATAGTAGAGTATGTAAGCTCCACCTTCTGGTAATCGATGTAATGCTTGAAGCATGAAATCAATTTTTAAACACAACAAGAAAGCTTACAGTACAAACTCGTGGAGTTTGAGCAGCTGACCCAGTCACAAAATTTGGGCTCCATCTAGTGGTCACTAGGGAATAAAACCCGAACAGTTCCGAAAGCCTATCATTTCTTTGTCAGGCTAAATAAGAAAAAGTTTCTACAACGCTCCTTCAGTGGCAGTACTTGTTTCACTGTCTCTAAACATAGCATTGCTTAGTAATGGTTAAGTATTCATACAACATCCAAAAGTACAACTCTAAATCCCAGAATTAAACAGCAAGTTAAGTTAATTTGCCTTATTCCATAATGTTCATCAAAATACACGAACCAGAACGCATTTCACGAAGACATTTTGGACAAAAAGCCCTTCTTAAAGTTTGCATTTGAGAACCCAAACCCACAGTCTCGACATACCTGAACAAGCTCGTTTAAGACCACTGCGTCAAAGCCGGAGAGATACTGTACGTAGTACCTCTGCATGACGGGTCCATATTTTCGCACGTGTGCTCTGAGCTCCTCCATGTAAAATATTAGCTCAGCTATGTGTCTAGGCAAGGAGACAAAGAAAAGCTTACAAATAAGAAAACATCCAAAAATATTAAAACCAATTCCTACCAGTTGAATGCTTCTCAAGGGGATTTCCTCCTATACCTTGCTTTTAAAACTATTATTAATAGGCAATTTCTGTATGAAAGTATTTGTTCACATAGTTAAATGAGTTTACACAGGTGATTTTCTCTGCAAGGTAAAAATCCACTCAAGAGGAGATATATTAGCAGGATGTCCTCACGGTAATCCTCAAAGGTCCATATAACAATCCACTTAATTTTTTTGAAGATGGCTAAATACTTGCACAGGTTGTTTCAGAGAGGCTGTGGGATCTCCATCCCTAAGCACCTAGTCCAGTGAAGAAAACCCAAGGTTTTCCCGCTCCAGCCCTAGAAATAGCCTTGTGATTGTCACTTGCTGCCTGAGTTCCTGCAGCAAATATACAGACTTTCAGTTCAATCTTGTGTTCAACAATCTTGAGAACAACTCAAAGACAACTAGCATCCTTCTGCCTATCCATATTCATAAATCTCTTAAACTCATTTCTCATTTTTACCATCTGTTTATGATGACACTAATGCTTTATTATATAAATAAATCTTACCTGATTTAAAAGGCAGTGTTGCTACAATACAGGAGACATTCTACAAATCAACGAGTCAAGCTTTTTGACACACCTCCCCGATTTGTTCAGTGCAAATCAGTAACACTGAAGACACATGATAAAGCCTTTTTTTTGTATTGCTTTCTCAGAGGGAAAAATGCATTAAACTTCTATAAAATATTTTTATTTTATAAATACATTTTCTAGAGAAAACAAAACTTTCACCAATGCACTTCAGTTTCTGGCATACCCAGGTAAAGATCTTCTGAACAGTCCCAAACCTTCCCTATAACCGTGCTTTCCCAAGATTCCCTTGCATTCAAATGCATTTAAACTGTGAAATTCTCAATTATTTAAGGTATCACACCAAAAACTGTTAACATACTTATCTATGAAATCATCTGCGCTCTTCTTTGGCATATTATCTGCATGACGAAGAAGCCAAATAATTTCATCACGAGCAAAGGATAATGCCATAAATACAAAAAGTGCCTGAAAAAGAAAAGTCGTTCACAAGCTTATAGATACATACAACAGTTGGACACCTTGTGCACACTAAGAGGCAATGAGTCTCTAAAACCAGAGAATCTTAAAATCTATGCAGGTCTTAGTGCGGGTTCCCCACTCCCCCTTCGGACAAACTAAATACCGTATTATCACTGAGAAACACACTGTGAGATTGCATAAACTCAAAACATAAGAACCGTCATTACCTTGGGACCCAACAGGCCTGGCTGATCAGACAGGACAGTAGCCAGTTCTTTGAGTGCAGAACGTAAAAACTTGCGTCTCTCTCTATGCATTGAACCGCTGCATCAAAAGAACAAACCGAAACATCATCCACCGTGCTAACCACAGAACACTCGATTTTTCCAAACACTTAAGCCCAAGCATAGGCAGCTCGCATCATACTAACGTCAAAAGTTCAGTATTTCAAAGGACGTGGTTTAAATAGAACCGGCATCCCCGTCACCAATGCTGTGTATTTCTGAAGGAAGATTAAATTTTAAAAATAAGTTCTGTGCCCCTGGTCTGTGATTTGCACTTGACTCCACTAAAACTTTTCTATTTCATTCGCATTCACATTCAGTAATTTAGACAAAATCTGGAGAACATGTAAACTAAATGCTTCTGTCCTCAAAATCTGAAAAATAATCTAAAACTTGGGAAGGTAAGTCAGTAACGGCATTATCATTAACCAAATCCAGATTTAAATGAACAATCAGTACCTGATCTCATTTGAAAATGCACAATTCATTCAGCATTCAACAAATCCTGTTTATACATTCTTTATAACTTCACTAAGAAAAAGAACACTAAAGTCTGCCAGGAAAACTTCGTAAGACACTTACGCATGTGAAACAGCTGCTTCTTTGCATTCTCTGATGTCATTAATACGCTTGTTGTAGCTGCAAGTAAAAATACAGTCCAATATAGCAATAAGTGTCAGTAGTACAATTTTGAAAGAGCTGCGACTTGTGACGAGCTGCAATGCCACAGCAAGTAGGATACAGCAAAAAGCTCACGCAAGACTTATTTTCCCTGCTCAGAGCTAAATGCTAAAACTGGATACCCAAACCGAAAATACTCTCCACTGAATTGGTCCTGGTATTAGCTGGTAGAGACCTCAATTTTGTTACTGCCTGCATTTTCATAAGATATATTGCAGAAACAGTGGCAGACAGTTGCAACTTTTCAAGCACATTCTGCATTTGTGACATCATTTCTCCTCCCTAGATTAAGGTTTGTGGGCAAGACCATTAATTTTAACCTTTGCTGTTTCGGAGATTGATTCTCCAGACTTTTTCAGAACTGAGATAAAAAAAGCACGATGGTTATGAAATCAGGCTCCTGGAAGCTATGCATTAAATAAACAGTCAAGATACGATGCAAAAACATTCGTGTACTGACTATCCTCAAGCAGACCTTACAGGAAGTAGAAGTAACATTTTCA
The DNA here is from genome assembly GCA_013398225.1 of Steatornis caripensis. Lineage (NCBI taxonomy): Eukaryota > Metazoa > Chordata > Aves > Caprimulgiformes > Steatornithidae > Steatornis > Steatornis caripensis. Next base: position 2,118 of record VZSC01008322.1, on the reverse strand, counting down.
AAAAAGTTCTTCCAGAAATGATTACTTTTTTAACAGAGGTTCTGAAAGGAGAAAAATAGAGACGAAAACTTACCCTCGTATGTTGACAAACAAGTCTTCTGCAGCTTTGTGAATATGGAATACTTCGTCTCGAAACAGAGCCAAGCAAGAGCTGCTTTGAAGTGCAAGTTTCCAAAGGTTCAAAGCTGTAGCATCACTATTTAGGATTCCATGGCACAAAATAAATCCAACTTCAAAAGTTCACATTGATGTATGTCCCAAACCAGACGCACGCAGACAGTAAGAGAACAGTGAGATTATTATGCATTTTCTCTTAAATAGTTCATTGGTAAACTCTTTAATGGGTAACATCGTTTTATATATTAAAAACACCCCACACTCTTCTAGTGAAGGCATTTTTGTAATATTAATTACTTTGTAATATTAATTACTTAACGCTTATACTATTCAGCTATTTTCATCAGAATTACTAAAACCCTCACTTATAGCCGAAGTCTGGAACAAGCTGATGTCAAACTCCATTCCATCATACGCTGAATTCTAACTTCACTGCATGTAGAAGTATGACACATACAAACGAGATTTAATCAAGCTCTCTAGAATCTAATTTGAACACAACAGCTTTTGTACAGTACAGAAAAGCAAGTCATCTTTTAAATGTTAACTTTTTCTAATACAACCGTGAGGTGTTTCAGAATATTTTACTCACAAATGATCCATTTTTCCATTGCATCCAGAGAGAGGTATTCACATGGCATCTGTTGAAAAAGCAGTAATTTGTAGCAAACTATATAAAAGATAATACATTTCATAAGTACATCTTAGACAAAGGGACAAACAAAGCCTTAAACACTGATAAATCATGAAAGACTGCTTCTGATTACTAAAAGGGCATTGTTGTAGCCCTATAGAAACTGAGAGTTTGAACAGTAAATGAGCTTGATACCCTCCAATACCTTGAACAAAACAGTGAACCAATTTGACAAACGTTTAGCTTCAACAAACATTGGATTCAAGAATATTAAAGAACTAAAGGCTTTTGATGTCTACTAATCACAACCTGACAGCTGTTAACACTTGAATTTTTTCAGAAGGATGACCATTCATGTCACAACTGAGGGAGCAAATGCAAATAACAGACATTTTAAAGGAAGTATGAGTTCCGATTTTCAGTCTGCTGGCCCACACACATCACAGACAGCACACAGCATTCCTTCCTTCTACACTGCAGCAGTTAACATTGCTTCCCTTCATCTTTTCACTACCAAACACTGAAAGTGAAGGCATGAGATAACCATCAGAAGCTTTCATTAATGTGAGAAAACTTCTCCCCCATACTGAAGTATCCAGCTCTCCCAACTGACCTATTTACTTCTCTAATTAAAAGCCACATAAAGGTAATCAAATAAAAAAATCCCTACGTTATTTTATGGAAAACCTTGCTTAACTTTATCATGTAATGCAAATTAAAAGGCCATACTGTGTCAGACTGTGCAGGATTAAGCATTGTACTGGGGGCACTGATGAGGCTCAGTAGTTGTGCGTTTCTCCACTGGTCAGCTGAGAGATTTCTTCGAGGATAGACCATCTGGAGTGAAATCAGAGCATCTGAAAGGGACTAAAAAGGTGACCAATGATTAGTTTGAACTTGTCCTATAGACTCAGTCTTGAATAAATACCCAAGTTCTTAATGTTGCGAGCTGTGTACCGACACTGCCATACCCCAGGCATAAGAGATACTATTTTACCACCAGTGCTGTTTTCTCAGCATTATTACTGACAATAATCAAAACATTTCACTGAAGTAGTTCTGAAATTAAACTTGAGGCTAAAACTCGCTGCATCTAGTTTATTTCATAAATAAAAGACTATTCCAGGATAAGGAAGGGATGAAGAGAAGCAGGAGGTTTTCTTTTTTTTAATTAGATTTATAAAGCCCTGAGTGCAGAATTAATAGGACGTGGAAAAAAAAAAATCAATAGGGGACAAACAAACCTGTCACGTACAACTGAAAGTTGTTGATTATTTATTCAAGCATCCCAATTATTGTGCTATTGTCTTCGCTGCCACTGCATTTAGCATAACCTTCCCTCTTTGCTAGCAAACTATTAGCAAATT
>VZSC01008321.1:15662-36077 GCA_013398225.1 Steatornis caripensis | reverse complement strand
TCTGATGACTATTGTTTTACCTAGACATGGAGCAGTGTTGTGGGTTTACCCTGGCAGGCACCAAAAGCCACGCACTCACTTCCCCTTCCCATTCCCACTAGGATGAAGGAAGAAGGAAAGAAGAGTAAAAGCAAGAAAACATGTGAGTTGAGATAAAAATTGTTTAATAAGTAAAGGAGAAGAAGAAGAAAAGAGAAGGAAAACAAAATGAAACAAGTAATGCAAANACCAAAAGCCACGCACTCACTTCCCCTTCCCATTCCCACTAGGATGAAGGAAGAAGGAAAGAAGAGTAAAAGCAAGAAAACATGTGAGTTGAGATAAAAATTGTTTAATAAGTAAAGGAGAAGAAGAAGAAAAGAGAAGGAAAACAAAATGAAACAAGTAATGCAAAGGCAATAACTCACCATCTTCCACAGGTAGACCAATACCCAGCCAATTCTTGAGAAAAAAAAAAAAGATGGCTAATCTCCCTAAACCCTCTCCTCTCCATTTAATTTCTGAGCATGATACTATATGGCATGGAATATCTCTTTGGTTTGTTCGGACCATCTACCTGGCTGTGTCCCCTCTCAGTCTCCTGTGCACCCCATAGTGTATTCACTGAGGGGGCAGAGTGAGAAACAGAGAAGGCCTTGACAGTGTGCAAACAGTGTTCAGCAATAGCAAAAACATTAGTGTGTTACCAGCATTGTTTTGGTCACAGACCTAAAGCACAGCACTGTACAGGCTGCTATAAAAAAAAAATTAGCTCCATCCTAGTCAGACCTAGTACAAGCAGACATATATTGGTTGTCTCTATTTGTCAGTAGATTTATCTGATCCTGTGACCCAATAGTTCAACCTTTTGTTTAATTGCAGGTGCCTCTGGGAATAAAATGGTTCAGAATTAATTTATTTTTCTTGGCTTTTCATCCTCTTCCTACCACCTGCTAATTTTACAGCTTGTCCCAAGCACACCTAAATATCTAGCAACTTTCTTATATATCCTGCTATATAAAAGACTCCAAATTGTATTGAAAACTTTCTGTCAACATTTGTTCTGTTCCAGGCTCTTTACATTTAAGGTAGAATCCATTTTCATAACAAAGATGTTGAATTTTAAAACACGGGGACAAATGGGCCGACTCTAGTCCCATGCGTATCATATGTATATTAAAAACAAGTTTTCATTCAGATTTAGAAAGTTGGTCCGCAATGGAATTAATAAAGCAGTTTAGTTCTGAATTGTGCTTAGCCAACTAAAACAGTTAATTTAAGTTAAAGTAGCATGAAGATTAGAGGAAGAAATAAATTTAACTTTGAAAATCAAAGGGAGCTGAATCTCATTATGCTTTAAACATTTGACAATTAGTGATTTTGTTTTAAAGCATGATTACGTAGGAAACGTGGATTACAAAGTGACAGCCAGCCAGTAGTTCCCTGTCCCCTGATAAGAAACATGTTGCTGCTGATGGGATGAAATTACTGAACACCATGCAACCCTCTTGCTGACACTTCTGCTGTCTCAACACTTGAACTCTAAAATGTTGAGGGAAAACAAATCATTAAAGTAAATGTTGTTAAGGATAATGTTTGCATAGAATGAAATAAGAAAACATACAGTGTATACTTTGGTGATACTTTATTATGATTGCAACAATACCTGACAAAATCTGTCAAATTAGTAATTAGACTCTTTAAAACCTATTCCAGCTGTAAAAATGTTGTAATAAGCAAAAAAAATGACTTGCAGAAAGGAAAAAAACCTGAACTACCTCCTGCTCATTTTAAAAATAATGTTCTAGAGCTCTGGATAAATACAGCAGTACACAGACTTCATTTAAATTAGTTCAAAGGGCAGTTGCTTTCTTGTCTTGCATCCTGTATTTACTATTTAGATACGGCCAGCACTGACAGAGACAGTGCAGATAATTACACTGCTTTGTTCTGGATGTTTGACTTCTTAGTGCTGAGAAACAGAGATTTTTGACTCTAGGAGCTGAAAGGTAGAAGAAGTCTGTAATTCAAGGTGTTCATGTGGCTTAATATTAAGTGATATTATCTAAAAAAGTATGTTTCTAAATGGAGACAGAGTGAAAGTCCAGGCATTTTACAAGTCTTTTAGCTCTAGATAATGTATCACTGGACTTTTATTCAGAAATATTTCAAAGTGGATACAGAAATTTCCTTTCCAATAGAAGCATCAATACTGTAATAATCTTCAAACAAATGCAAATTTTCTGTCTGCTGTGGATCTGCCATTGGATGAACTGTCATGTTAGATGCATTTAGAATGCAATTTTTTAGTTAAACTTCTGTGTGAAACTAATGAGTTAAATGAAATTTGGAAAGCAGATGCCAGGCTAGAAGACACTGCGAGAGGCAATCTGTTTTTTCTTCAGGCTTGACTGTACCATACATGGTGAACATTGGTCCAACTTTAACTAGAGAGAGATCTAAAGATCCCAATAATCTAGCCTAGTTGATAATAATTTCTGTATTCAGAATAAACTGTTTCTCTCCTTTTTAGGGAAATTTTATTTGCTTGAAGATAAGTATTCTCTCTTTTTTCATCATTTGTGTTGAGCAATCCCAATTTATTTAATCTTTAAAAAAAAAAGTCTGAAAAAAGGCTAATGAGATAGGACAAAACATTAAGATTGGGAATTAAGGACCTGTAGCTGAGGGCTCATAATAAAGATTAACTGCAAATATCAGCTCTTCCACTATTTACTCTTTGGAAATGAAACAGAAAGAGGAGGAGAAGGAGAGAAATCTTGAGACTAAGGTCATGCCAAGCAACCATTTGGAGCTGAGTCTTTGTCACTAAGACCTTGTTTAGACTTTTTTTAGTTCTGAGTGGAGCAAAGTTATAACTTCAGGCATCAAAAATAACAGCACTAGGACCAAAGGCATATCTTGATGCAGGTAACAGGTAAGCCAACTAGAGGAGATGCTCTGTGGCTCGTACTCACAAACACACAAGAAGTTCACTTCAGATGGGTCAATGGCATTGCTGCAGTAATGATCATAGGACTGTGAGAGAAGTGTGCAAGACGAAGAACAGAATTCATTGGGAAAAGCCAGCACTAACTGACCAACCTGGCAGCTTTTTAAGATGAGATGACTCCCTGTGTGGATGAAGGAGAGCAGTGGGTGTTGTAAGCCTTGACTTTAGCAAGGTCATCAACAGTGTTCCATAGGACACTAAAAGCCTATTTGGAGCAATTTGGACTGGGCAAATAGGCCATAAGGTGGGTGAAAAATTGCCTGGAATGCCAGAAACAAGGGGTAGTTATTCAAAGTTTCTTACAATGGTTGGTGGCCAGTGATGTCACTCTGAGATCTGTACTGTGGGCAATACTGTTTAATGTCTTTTTAATGACGTGGGTGATGGGATAGAGTACTCTCTTGGCAAGTTCGCTTCTTACACCAAATTAATGAAGGCTAGTTAATATGTTGCCATATATTGCAATTCATGTGGAATAGAAAACAAAAAAATGGAATAAGGTAAATGGAAATTTATTACATTTTTATTCGCTTATTCTTTCATTTCATATCACATTGAGATAATACTAGGTAAATTAACATGTTTTGCTGATCCTTAAATGAAGGCTTTTACCCTAATTTATGTTTCAGCTCTTGAGTTGTTTAACTCTTACTGCAGTATTTTTAAAACAACTCAAAAAGTGCAATGTCAGGATGAGAAGACCAAACAATAATCTATAAAATGTTTTTCCACTTTTCCCATACAAACCTATTAGTGAAATAGGTTTAGACTCATAAAAAGCTGTGTTTTCCCTAATTTTTTAAATGAAAAATCACTATTTGCCAAAACAGCTTAAATCTAACGTTATTGTAGTCTAGGAAGAACTGTAATAAAATATTTTTCCCATTAGAATTAATATTCCAAAATTTATACAGGCTTTCCAAGTCATTAGGTTAGATGGAAAAAGTTCAAATTGAAGGAGAAATTGTTTTGGTAAGCAGCAAAGAAGTTTTGGAGATGGTATCTTATGTTTTGAAGAAACATATTTTTAGGCTAGGGAGAAGGTAACTGAGCAAAAATTTAAATTTATTTAAACATGAAAGTGGTGAGAATGGGGAAAGCTATAGAGAGATTTGCACTGCTTTTAAATAAGCCTCATGTTCTAGTGTCCCAAGATGGCACGTTGCTTACAACATCAATTTTACATAGCATTTATATTTAAAAATTCACATCCCCTTTAAATTAGTGGAGATTTTATTGTTAAATTATGAGTTAAAGAAATGTGTAAGTGTACAAGTGGAATGAAAGCCTCATTGACATAAATCATTGGGTTCTCTGTGCTACAGCCTTAGCTTACTTTTGGTATGGGCTTTGTACTGATATTTGTGGATAGGTGAGTACTTTGCACAGTAGTTAATAGGGAAAGAAAAAATATCACAAAAATCAGAATGCCTTATGGTCTTTTAGATCTTTGTGAGGAGTGTGTAGTAATGCACTAGTTGTATAATGCTTGATTCTTGTTCTCTTTATCCTCTTTTAAATTAGCTAAACTATAGCAACATAACTGAATTATCAAGGGAAAGAACAGCAAGTTCCAGCAATTTATAGTTAAATTTAAGTCTTTGATTTTTTTATTCTCTTTTCTTGCTATAAATCCAGTATTTCTTGGCCCAGAATTTGAAGTGGACTTCCATGCCTATGATAAACAGTAATAACTGAAATTATTAAACTAGCTTTGACCGTCTATAGTGACATACTTTTCAAGTGTAAGCAAAAATCAATTGGAGGCTCTGCTCAGTTATGAAACATGGCACAGCGTTTTGAACTGAATATCTTCCTTAGATGAACTAACACTCTAAAACACCCAGATATATCATCTGTGAACATGATCAGTAAAGTATCTTCTAGCAATGAAGGCAAAACATATTCTGTGCTGTACTATCAAGAGCAAATTGAGTATATTCCCATTCGTTCGGCATTTGTGAGATTTTACATGGGATAATGTGTTCACATTTGGGTCTCCTGCTGTACAAGGGAGATTTTCCCAGTTGGAGAAGGTCAAGTCATTAGATAGGAACGTGTAATAACGAAGAAGGTCTGAAGGAGCTTGCTTTGATTAACCTGGCTTAACCTGGATGGTGAGAATCTGATCACTGTCTTTGACTGCATAACAGAGGGTCCTAGAGAAGACAGGGCCAGGCTTATCTAGAGGCAAAGAGTGAAAGGACAAGAGGCAGTAGGCACAAGTTGAAATATAGAATTTTTGATTGAATAAACTGAGTGTCGCTAAGCACTGTGACAGATTCCTGAAAGAGATGTATTTACTATTCTTGGACACTTTCAAAAGTCAGCTGCCCAACCCCCAAGAAACTTAGTCTAGCTTTGAATCTACCCTTGCCTTTAGCAGTAGGTTGGTATAAAAAATTCAGAGGTTCTTCTGACCAAAGTTTTTCTACAATTCTATTTATTAATGTTCTCAGAGTAGAAGAAGCAAAACACTTATTTATATCATTGTTTGCAGCCAACATAGAATTCTGGAAAATATTATCTCGTGAACAGTCCTCAGTTTTCCACTTTAGAACTCTTAGTGTTTGTAAACCTAGAGAAAATTCTTACATTCCTGGGTTACTACAATCCAAAGCACTATCTTAATGTAGAGACACAGGCATTTATTATTGAAAACATTAGGAACCTGAGTGCATCATCATAATTGCCTTGACCAGCCTATATAACCATCTTCATTACCATAGGCCCTGCAGCCTTTTCCCCCACTGTCTTTAGGGGTAGCTGTTTAGTCTGCTGTGGTATAGGGTGCATCTGTGTCACCTTATAGCACACTTCTATGAAAACAAACATTGTGAGAGAGAGCTGTGAGAAGCTTCTTAGGAGGCCTTCATCTATGCACCATCCACCTATTGGTTTGGAAGCTGCTGATGGTCAGGCCCTGTCCTTGATCCATACCCAAGCAATATTTTAGATATGCTGTGCCTGATCTTGCATCTTGTCACTTCTGGCCTTGCCTTGCTAGCTTGGTTTCAAAGCTTGACTTCTCACAGAATTACATGCTGATCCCAGGACTCTGGGCTGGACCCCATTACTATCCCCAGATCTCTCTGCTCACCTTGCTTGGGTTCGGTGAGATGGCACCCTGGTCACTGGGGACACTGACTTGCTGGCCTTGTCATTACCCTGGGCTCACATTTCCACTCTTACTGCACCCTAACAGAAATCTCTAAATTATGTCAGAGATTACTGTCCTTTGCTACTGAAAGATAGTTACTTCAGGAAAAAGTCTAAGTTATTAGCATTTAAATTAATGATGAAATCTGGCAAAGAAAGCCAGCTTGATCTGCTGTCATGTGGAGCTCTGAAACTGCTAGAACGAAAATCACATTCTGTAAGAAAATGGCAAAAGAAGTCAAGAAATTAGAAGAGTTGATTCTCCGTACTGAAGGATTGAAGCCAGTTTCAGCATATCTTCCCTTTTATGTCTTATAATATTACAGTTCCTGACTAAATCCTATCCGTGTGTGCCTCTTGGGATCATAGTTGAAATTATGCAAATAAATCAGATGCTAGAGACAATGAGAAAATTCTATATACCAAAAAAAAAATTGGTAACATAAATATTACCCAAAATTAGGAACTGTGAAAAAATAACATTTGTATTGATTTTTTTTTCCCTAAATCAGTAAATACTCATAAATAATTTATTGCAAGAAATGAGAATGGAAGTATTAAGAATAGAGGAAACTATCAATGATTATTTCCCTCAATTCTGATTGACTTTTCAGTTCAGCTGAAAAGAATTCTGAATTCAAGTACTTTTTCCAATTCCAATGACAATAGTTTTCATGTATGCCTACTAGTGTGTAAGATTTTANTGACTAAATCCTATCAGTGTGTGCCTCTTGGGATCATAGTTGAAATTATGCAAATAAATCAGATGCTAGAGACAATGAGAAAATTCTATATACCAAAAAAAAAATTGGTAACATAAATATTACCCAAAATTAGGAACTGTGAAAAAATAACATTTGTATTGATTTTTTTTTCCCTAAATCAGTAAATACTCATAAATAATTTATTGCAAGAAATGAGAATGGAAGTATTAAGAATAGAGGAAACTATCAATGATTATTTCCCTCAATTCTGATTGACTTTTCAGTTCAGCTGAAAAGAATTCTGAATTCAAGTACTTTTTCCAATTCCAATGACAATAGTTTTCATGTATGCCTACTAGTGTGTAGGATTTTAAGGATTCATGGGACAAGATACTTCATGGCACATTTTGGTTCACTAGTCTTATTTGCTTTACATAATCCATAGATCGACTGCATGATTTCCTCTGTCTAATATGGTAGTGTATAACTAAACCAAGAATAACTCAGAAAACAGAACACACTTGAGTGCTACCTTTACTTAAAGAATCTTTTGCAATGTCCTGTTTGTATGTGTGTTGTATTTTATATATATATATATATATATACAGTAATGTAGAGACTAAAGCAAGCATCAGGCTTTTTCCATACCTTGACGCTGTTTACATTTTCATATTCAGTTTCCTGTTTTGAGCAATTGTAAGATGCAAGAGCAGAAGAAAGGAGGTGTCATATCCTTTTTACGGAGAGGAAACAAGCAAAGAAAAATGGAATTTGAACACTGTGCCATACAAAATGTTACAGCTGAACCGGTTCTCCAATATAAGGAAACAAACAAACTTAAAATTGTTTGTGATTGTAAAGGTATAATCACAAAATCCTCCTATAAGTGCCTGGACATTGGTTATTGAAACTTTGTATAGAAGACAAGCTAATTGGTGGCATAGGTTGTTCTAAAAAAGCTGCATGTTATGCTAGTCTGTTGCAGGATCAGGGGTTACTTAAAATAGAGAGGCATTTTATGCCTCAAAAATCTGACAGATTTAAAAGAAAATGTCCTTTAAATGGAAATAGGAATTTTCTGTTTTCTTTAAAATAAACAGGAAAAACCCTCGGATTTGAAACTATCTGAGATGAATCTGGGGCAGGTTTTTTCATAAGCTTTATTTTAATTATCAGACGAATGCAAGAATTGATGTAATGAGTGTTAAAAGTTGCTTTAGAAATTATTACTTTATATTTTAATATTCTAGCCTATATAATTAATGTTTAAGCTTCCTGAAATATTTTAAAAGAAAATTAATTTGGTAGTTTTCTTTAAAAATAGAAAACTGATAATTTAAAATACATTATTAATTTTAAAATTGGCATGAACCAGTTAGATTCTGGTTTTTTAACATTTTTACCATTTTTACCATTTACAATCAATGGATAAGCTGTCCTATATTTTAAATACTAATGCTGTTACTGACATTTGGAAGAATTTTATTCCAAAAGTTAAAGAAAATACATGACTTAGTCTAGTGCTAATTTTTTATTCTCTCTAATGCTAAGCCTCATTTATGCTTTTAAACTTTGTTAAAAATAACTGCATGCAGTATTATTTTAAATGGCCTCTGATCAATGAGTATATTTTTTTTCCTGTATAATTTTCCTTTCCTTGTTTTAAGGACTTCCAGTTGATTTTTAACTGTCACTTTGCATATAATGTTATTTTTTCTTACTAATGGATTTATTTTTTTTTATTCCTGAGATATCTAGTGTAAACTCAAAATCTGACTCCACAGAGGTGAATAAACATTTAGGAAACTGTCCATGTTATGCTTCCATGCTGCAGAAATTCTTGTAGAAAATCTCTTCTGTGTGAAAGAACAACTAATACACAATTACTAGATAGAGTATGTGTTTTCCTCTTACACGGGCATTTTTAACAGACCATACCGCCTGACTCCTACCAAGAAAAAAAAACACAAAAAAGTACCTTCTTGATCTTTTACATCTATATGTCTGGCACAGTCTAGCCATAATCTTGAGGTATTATGTGACTTTTAGAAAAAATATTGTGATATCTCATAAAGGACTAAAACTCATTTATTTTTCCTCTTTTTGCAGTTCCCTGTATGTTCAATTTGTGACAGTATCAGCTGGTTTATTACAAATTTCAGATAAATGTATAGTGAAACTGAGAATTCATGGCAAATTCAAGCTAGAAGACACTGGAATGACTGATCAACTGATTCAGTTCAGTTTTTCAGACTTTTAAAACAGGTATCTCTTAGTTTAGATTCCTTGATAATTGTAATTTTCTTTTTTTTTACAATATAATGTGGGGTTTTTTATGTTAACTATCGATGAATGTGTCTTGCCAGATGTATTTGAATTGAAAAATGAACAACAAAGATCTTTTGTCCCTCTTTGTCCTGCTGCTAACTTAGGTGCTTTCATGTCTTCAGGAAATTTTTCAGGACATCTCCTGGCAAATACTTGGTAACAATAAGCATACCAAAATCCTGCTAAGTCAGAACTCCTGTTCTGAATCTGAGTGGCTGAGGATTATGTAGATAGATGGTTGATCTGAACAAATATAGTTATCAGATTTTCTTAGCAGACAAAAGGGGTAGTGAATTTGATAAAATAAAAGTCTACTTTGTGCCTTCTACCAATACTGCAATTAGGATCTATTTTCTGATATTATTCCTCTTGCAGACAATTACTGTTTGATACCAATATATTCTTAACGAAGATTCTAAATTCATGTAATTTGCCATGATTCCACTAGAATGATGGAATCACTACGACATACCATCCTGCTTGTAATTTGTCTCATGTTACAATTGGGAAGGAATAAAAATCAATCTGGAAAATCTTAATGAAATGGAGCTTTATTAGATAAATTTTAAAAAGTAATCCAGATGCAGAATGAAGACAGTGAAATTAGATTATCTAAACCACTTCCTTTTAATGTTTTCTGATATACAGAAAACAACTGATTTTTATGCATAAAAATCTTCCCCAATTTCCTAAATTTCAAAAACAATCTCAGAGGCATCCAACAACAATCCATACATTTGACCTTTTCTTTCTAAAGAATATTTTTTTTGATTATTACTAGGTAGTATTAAATGCTGATATTGGAGATATACTTGAACTAGTGCATTTCTATAGTCTCAAAAGGTATTTAAAATAATAGACGTATTTAAAAAATAGCCCCAAATTCAAACTGTTATATTGCAAAATCCTTCCCTGGAAGATAGGGAGTGGCACAGTGATTTTTAGACCACTACAGTCAAGTAAACAGATTAATTCCTAGTTACTGAAATTTTTCAAAGTTTATATGGATTATTTTATGTGAGTCATATGGCAGAGGGAAATTGCCCTGTTAAAAGAACTGTTTTATGAAATAGGATAGCATTTCTTCACAAAAGTACTTAGGTTGAGATCTGCAAATATAAGTTGCAAACAAAATGGCAAACCAAGGAACAGGTGGTTTGTCTTGTCATGTTTGTAGGCATGATAGAAGGCAACAAACTTTGTTCTCTGAGGTCTCACTATTTTTTATTCTCTCTTATCATATAAGATCTACACTGTGTTGGGTCTGTGTGGCGGGGCTTTTGTAGCAGGGGAAGGGGCTACACGGGTTGGCGGTCCCTGTAAGAAGCTGCTCAAAGCTCTCCCAGCTCCAAGTCGGCCCCGCCTTGGGCTCAGGCCAGGCCATTTAGAGACAATAGATGCACCTCTGCGATAATGTATTTAAGAAGGGAACAAAGGAGCGGCTGTTGAGACCTCAGCAAAGGAAGGAGGGGGAGGTGAGAGAAATACCTATGCAGACATTTGGAGTCAGTGAGGAAGGAGAGGGAGGAGGTGGGTGCAGCGGAGATTCCCCTGCAGCCCGCAGGGAGAGGTCAGGCTGTGTCACTGAGCCCACGGAGGATGGCGTTGGAGCACGCCATGAAGGACCACAGCAAGGCGGAGATGGACCTGCAGCCCATGAAGGACCACGCTGGAGCAGAGAGGGACTTGCAGCCTGTGTAGGACCCCACGCCAGGGGAGGTGCCTGCTCCAGAAGCAGGCTGTGACTCTGTGGGCAGGCTGTGTTGGGTCGGTGCGTTCCTGAGGGACTGCATTAAGTGGGAAGGACTCATGACAGCGGGGTTCATGAGGGACCATCTGCTGTGGGAGGGACCCCACACTGGAGTAGGGGAAGCGTGTGAAGAGCCCTCCCAGCCTGAGGAGGAAGGAGCAGCAGGGACAATCTTTGGTGAACTGACTGTCCCCCCCATTCCCTGTCTCCCTGTGACGCTGAGGGGGGAGGAGGGAGAGACATGTGGAGCAAGGGGACTCGAGCCCGGAAAGGAGGGAGGGGTGGAGGGGAAGGGTATTTGTGCTTTAAGATGTGGCTTTTTGTATCTCCTTATCCTACTCTGTTTTGATTGATAACTGATTAAATTGAATATTTTCCCCAAGTTGAGTCTGTTTTTGCTGGTTACCACAACTGGTGAGTGACCCCTACCTGTCCTTGTCTCAACCCACCAGGTTTCCTTACAGTTTCTCCTCATTCTGGTGGGGGCAGGAGGAGTGAGCAAGCGGCCGTGTGCTTCTTTGTTGCCGACTGGGCTCGAACCATGACATACAGTCTTACAACTAAAATAATCTATTGATAACCTACCTTTCCTTTAGTTGCTGTTTTGCCAAACTGCCTAAATAATCAGATGAGGAAAAACAAAAGGCTAGCAATAGACATAATGAGAAAATCAATAAAAAACTAGGAAAATTGGAGTATTTAATTTAATTCCTGATCACAAACAGTTAACTCAAGATAGAAATATGTTTTAAGAACATGTAAAAGCTGATCTCTGCTGAAATACTTTTTACTTTTGTTTCCAGTTTAATAATTCTGGGAAAGCATCATTTCTAAAACATTATTAGCATTGTGCTTTCAAGTCTCATTTCAGAAGATAAAGTTATTGTGGAAAAGAAAATGAAAATGTTACAAAGCTTTATAACTTTCTGCAATTTTTTTTTGTTCTTAAAGGAAAAATTAAAGTTTTTTTGACTATGCATTTTTTTACCCCTCTTGTGCTAGTATTATAAACTTTGTTGTCTTAATTAAACTGATCCAAAATAATAAAATAGTAATTTTCAAGCAGTTTTGACTACAGAAAACTCATATTTATTCTAATATTTTAATTCTGTTCATGTTAATTTATGTTTCAGAATGGAAGTTGTAGTTACTTAATGCAATTACCAGGGGAATAAATATCCTGAGGATTATTAGCTTCCCAAACAAATAAATTAATGCTCAATATCCATCAGTAATATCAATATTTATATTAGGAATAACATTAGGAATCACAAAGTAAATTCACAAAAGAAACTGACTTTTGCTTAAAGCTGAAGGATGGATTAGGTTATACTGTTAGGATACTGGGCTGTAGATAGCAGAAGCAAACAGGTGCTTTATCTGCTCTGCAGTTACCTGTGCCATTTCACAAAGATAATATGTGGTAAAAATTTGAATGGCAGCTCTAAATAGGTATTATAGTATATTGATAAAATTATTCTCTGGAAAATAGTTTTATTTGCTGAGAGAAAGTAACAAATTAACAGAGCCTGGGACTTGAAGTTGAAAATTTCTTGCAATGTCTTTTTTCTAAGAAAACCGATTATAGTGTAACTGTTCGCAATTTCTTTCTGATGTTTCCGATGTAGATCCGAAGCTGAGAGGGACTTCTAAGGTGAATGAATATTCAGAATGACACTGAGTAATTTCAACAAATGAGCTGTCTTCCTGAAGACAAGATTTTCTGAATAGTTTTCTATAGGCATGCAAAGAAATGGAACACCCCAAAATCATCCGTGAAGTAAATGCAATCACAGATATTACTTCTGAAATTTGGCCTGTAACTGTTACTTTAACATGGATACTGGAAAATGTTGATAAAATCTCTGAATGCCAGATGGAATTTCTCCCCTATAAACCTTCAGATGTAGTTTTGTTTGAAGATGGTGTGATACACTACGGAAATACCCAGTTTTGATATATGGTTATGTCTATGTTACCAAATAGTACAGTAAGACAGGAACAGATCTGCACAGCAAAGCAATGCAGATTAATAATGAGTGCTCAGAATTTTGAGGAATTTGATTTAGACTGGCTCTAATCCGATACCCTGGATTGAATGCCTGTTAGTGCCTGGAGTGCCTTAGATAAACTCCCGGAGAGCATTTTCTGGTTTAGATTTTTTTCTACAAAGAATCAAATTCATATGCTTCCAGACTTGCCAAATATGGACTGAATTGCAAAGTGGGGATGATGAAGAGTTACTTCAAAAGTACTCTCTTGATCAATCTCAAAGTCAGTGTAGATATACTCTATGACAACCAACCAGCACTACTCAAGTAAGAGACAGTTTTTGCCTAAAGAGCTATTCCATATAATTTAAGGCTACCAGAACCTAGTCCTTAAGCACAATGTAGTATGGTACAAGTAAAATTATAAACAAAGTAGGGAACGACATATTAATGCTAAACATCAGTTATGGCTTTTATAAAATTTGATCTGAAGGAATTCTCAAAAACAGCTGTAGCAACTTTGCATGGATTAGGATCACAAAGTACTTCTAAACTGGAGACTTAGTAACTACTGCCATTCTATTGCACAGAAGACAATAGAAAGGGTGTGCAAAACAGCCTACAGTCATAGACTGGACAGCAAAGAAAAAGTAATTACAAACACTTCAGGAAGAACTAATAAACGTTTCCCAAATCCATTGTAAAGGAAATTGGAAAAGGACTTTGTCAGCATTCAGACAGGCCTCCAGGAGAACACAGCCTCTGACATTTTCATTGAACCATCCTTTCTCAACTCCTGGTTAGCTTTAGGAAAAGAGAGTGTTTAGAACTATTTGTGTCAAAATGTCAAAGATTTCTCTCATCACTATTTCAAAAATGTAGTTCCCAAGAACTCCTTTGTCACAAATTTTCTTGTAAATAGAAGAAACTTTTTTGAAAAACTGAAACAATCTATAGAATAGAAAGTGTAGATTCTGTCAAGTTAGAAATCTGATAATATAGTGACTATTTCAAGAATAAACTACGTTGATGCTATATTTTGTTTCCAAAATCTCTGCTGATTAAAGTGGAAATATTACCTACTAGAGCAAAAGCTTGCAGCAGTTCTAACAGAGCTTTTTAAGAAAAGTGGATAAAATATGTTTGAAGTGCTATTATTGTTCAAGATGTAAGTTCTAGTTACTGCTGTGTTACATGTGGTGGACAATCAGATTTCGGCCTGCAACTGAGACTTTGCATCCTTCTGCACTAAGCAGTTACTGTGGTGTGGGTTAGTAGAGTGCTAAATTTCAGAATCAGTTACTATGGTGTTGAGCTACTGGGAATAATTTTAATTTATGATTTCATGTATTGTGCATTAATTAATGTTTTTAGCACCATAGAATCACAGAATGGTTGATTTTGGAAGGCAAGTCTCAAGATCATCTAGTCCAACTCCCCTGCTCAAACAGGGTCAGCTAGAGCAGGTTGCCCATGACCATGCCCAGGCTTCTGAAGACCTCCAGGGGTAGAGATTCCACAACATCTTTGGGCAACCTGTACTAGTGTTTGGTAACTGTTACAGCAAAAAAACTTTTCCTTAAGTTTAAGTGGAATTTCCTTGATTTCAGTTTGTGCCCATTGTCCTTTCACTGGATACCAGTGAGAAAAGCCTGAATATGTTTTCTTTACTCCCTACAATCAGGTATTTATGCTCATGGATAAAATTTCCCCTAGCCTTCTCTTCTCAGTCTGAACAGTTGCAGCTTTCTCTGCTACTCCTCTTACAAAAGATGCTGCAGTAGTTTAATCATCTTTGTAATTCATTGCTAGAGTCACTCAAATATGCTCATGTCTTTCATGAGGCGCACCAAACTGGACACAGCACTACAGATATGTCTCATCAGTGCTGAGTATAGGGGAAAGGTCACCTCCCTGAAGTTACTGGCAACTCTCTTCCTAATGCAGCCAGATACAACTGTCTGTCCTTGCTGCACATGTCTGGCTCACATTCAATCTGATGATCAACAGGACACCCAAGTCCTCTGCAGAGCTGCTTTCCAGTCAGTTGGCCTGCAGCCTTTACTGGAGCATGCTCTCACCTCATCCACCAAGCTAGTCATCTCATCATAGAACGTTTTTGGATTGTCTAAGCATGAATTCCCGCTCATAAATCCTGATTACTCCCAGTTATCTTCTATTTGGAAATAGTTCCCCCAATTTCCTAGGGAGTTAGGTGAGTTTAACTAGCCTGTAGCTCCCAGGATCCTTCTTGCCATTCTTGAAGACAGGAGTGGTATCTGGTTTCTCCCAGTCCTCAGATTCCCGATCTCCGTGGTGTTCCACGATCCCCATGACCTTTGGATAGATAGATATTGGATATTAGGAAAAAATTTTCTCCAAAAGGGTTGTCAAGCACTGGAACAGGCTGCCCAGGGAAGTGATTCAATCACCATATCTGGAGGTATTTAAAAGATGCATAGACATAGTGCTATGGCACACGGTTTAGTGGCGGACTTGGCAGTGTTAGATTTATGGTTGGGCTTTATGATCTTAAAGGTCTTTTCCAACCTAAATGTTTCTATGATTAAGAAGGAACTCAAGTCCTTTCTTATGAACTGTTAGAACCAAATGTATTCCTATGTATAAGTGTAGAGTATCTGCCCAGAGAGGCTGTGGAGTCTCCTTCTCTGGAGATATTCAAAACCCGCCTGGACGCATTCCTGTGCACCCTGCTCTAGGCTAACCTGCTTTAGCAGGGGGGTTGGACTAGATGACCTCTAGAGGTCCCTTCCAACCCCTACCATTCTGTGATTCTGTGATATGGAGATGTAATCAAGTAAGGATTTAAACTTCTTCATAAACCCTGTAATTTTGATATAAACTGAAGAAATTGTATCATGGACATTGCCAGGCATCTCTTTCTGTAACTGTAATGATCCTTGTGTGTGTTGTTTTATTATTCCCATCCAAGCACCTTTGATTCCTTTAGCACTTGGTACATTTGCATGAAAATGTGATATCTGTTGCCTAAGAGTTTGATGTCTGCTGCTCATTTTTCACTTGTATGCAAAATCTCCTGTTTTAGCCATCATCATTATTTACTTTGGAAGTAATTTTGATATCACAGAAAAAGCACTATTGCTCCAGGAGAGAGTTAAGCAGCAGGAATAGAAGAGTTATTTGTAGCAAAGCTACATTTCAAGCAAACTTCCTTAAAAAATAAGGCAGGAGAGGTACAGAGACTATGACATGAGAAAGCTACTTTATGAAGTCTTTCATGTGCCAAGATCATCTGCAATAATTTTTCAAGTTTTGGAAGAGCTGTGTTTCCTACATTGGTGTGACATGTAGCAACAGCAAAACATTTTTGCTTGTGCTAATGCATTACTAACAGGTTTGGTCCTGGCTTCTATAAAGCTACATTAATTGTGATAATTTTTTTTTCCTTTTTCTTTAGTGGACATGATTCCATAGTATAAAATAGTTCCATCTGTAGAGAGAAAAATGTGTGTTCAGATAGACTGCAGAGCAAACTGAAAGACTGCAATAGTAGGACAGCTGGGAGCAAATATACAAACTCTGGGAGATGTTGCTCGAGAAACAAAATAAAGCAGACATCTTTGGAGGAAATTGTCAGAAATGCATCTATGTAATTGCTCACAGAAGTTCTACACAGTGGGAGCAGTGAGAAATCTAGAACTGCTGAGCAGCAAGAAGCAGCTTTTTTCTTTCTGTCATCTGGGGCCATTGTACCACACCCTTTCTAAAGACTTGGAAAAAAGCCTAAAGTAAAATTCAGGTGAAGGAACAGGCTATCAGTACTGTCAAATAGCTTGTTGGCCTTAGTAAGACTAGGACAGAGAATCCCGGAATTAAGAAATCTTTAGCGAAGTGAAAAGAGACCTTTGTAGGAGAAAGAAGATGCAGATTTGAAAATGAGTAAGCATAGGAAAGGTGAACCTGTCCTAGGCCTCAGATCTGGCCTTCAATGAAGTTATTAGACTTCAAAGCTGGAACAGATTTGCACAAACTTGCATGGATGAATAAGAATGTTGTGAAACAGTACGTAGGATTAGCAATACTTATCCAAAAAGTAGTGCTGTTCTATGTATTTATTTATAATGTCAAATGATGGTCATGTAGCTTGGAAATCAAGCTAAATTGAAGTACTGAAAACCCTTAGCAATAAGGAATTCATTCTAAAGAGGAGAAAGGAAACACAGTGTTGCTCTCTGTCTTCATTTGCTATATGCTAAAATAATAACTTCATTTCAAACATTCAAACATTTCTTTAAGCATAAGGAAGTTGTTTCCCAGTCATGATGCCTGGAGATGGGCATCTTGTCAAACTATCTTAAAAAACAGAAGGAAGAAAGTGTCATGGACATAACTCAAAAGCTATGGAAATGAGTGAAGATTGAGATTGGGTTAATATCATTCCGTAGATCAGTCAGGCTTAACTAGGACCTACCAGACTGTTCCTCTCTTTCTGTACTCAAACAGCATCAAATTCTGACTTCAGGCAGGTGTAGAATTTTCTGACTTTCATAGGCTAAATCTGAATTTGCTAGAGGAATCATTATTTCATTCATTATTTCTCCCAGCCACAAAGACATGAACAGTAAGGAAACAAATGAGTAGTGTTTTCAGTTTATCACAACAGATTTAATTTGTAATCAGAGTTTTATTTCTCACTGTCAGTTTTTGGACTTTGTCCTCTGTCACACTGTGCAAACCTCAGCAGGTTGTTTCATTTCTCTCTTAGTTTTGCTAATGTAATATCAAAGCCAAGGCCTTAATATGTACCTGGAATAGGTAGATCAATGTACAGATAATAATCTTCAGCCATGTGAAACAGTTTTATTTTAAGTCCATAAAGTAATTGAATTTCATAGCATATGTTGCAAACAGCTGCTTGTTGCTGGCAACCATATACTGTATGACATTTTATCTAAACTATTATCTTTGTGGAAATAGAGTGAAATGTAAATGACCAGATGTGTGCATAATTTTCCTAATCCTAACCTTGCACTTAAGCCCACCCTGTTGACCAGCCTAGTGGTAAAGTATCAAAGTGCTAGCAAAACTGGCGATTATCAAATGAGAGGCTGAAGGGAACTTATTACAGTAGATCCTTTAGTCTAAGCTTTTCGTTGTGGGGCTTCTTGAATGTTAACTGAAGAAATACTTAGTTTTTTAAATAGGATAAACAGTTGAATTTAATTGCTGTCTTTTTACAATGAACAACCAGATTTGCATGTAGTCTTTGTAATGATTTGGTTCTATGTCTTTGAAATATCATACCTAATGGTGCAAGAAATGGCTTCTTATTTATTATATTTAGAAAACAATCCTACTTAATGTTTCCATATTCCAGCCTAATAAAAAGATAAAAAGTTTTATTCAGGACGGAGAGGGGGGAAACTAGTATGTGTATTGGAATAAAGGAGGGGAAGAGTCATGCTCCTACAACTTGAATTGTAAGGAAGAAACTTGTTTATATTATTGTTTTATACGTATTTGCCATTTCTCTGTACTTTTTGTAAGAACCTTCACAGAAAAAATTCCATCTTAAATATGTGAAATGGAGAGAATCAATGGTTCCAGAATGCTATAGACATGTTATTATCTTCTCTCCAAACAAACTCTATAGTCAGTAGGAAATAATACCTGTATTTGAGTGAAACTTGCAGTAGTCTGCACTGAACTGTGCTAAGCTGTTTCAGAAATTTGTGATGATGGGTAGAAAATCACTCTAACAGTGGTAAATTCATTAGCATCAGGGTCTGGATGCCTTCATAGGCTTTAACAGCCCCGATGAACCTCATCTGGCTCTTCAATCGACTCCATCCCCATGGGGTGCCTGCCCAAGATCTATTATAGCAGTCTCCAGTTCAGCGACAGCCATTTCCAGGCCTGGCAGAGACCCTGCTGACACAGACGTGAATGGTGATCACAGCAATAGGTCTGACTGGTTACTATCAGTGGACTTGATCCTTTCCCTGTCCTGTGGCAAGGACCCCACTTTGCCAGACATGTTGTCCCATCTGAC
Organism: Steatornis caripensis; assembly: GCA_013398225.1. Classification (NCBI taxonomy): domain Eukaryota; kingdom Metazoa; phylum Chordata; class Aves; order Caprimulgiformes; family Steatornithidae; genus Steatornis; species Steatornis caripensis. The sequence continues at coordinate 17,119 of VZSC01008321.1, read as the reverse complement.
TCCCTGTCCCTCAGGTAGCAGCTGTCCTCCTGCTCCCTCACGTAATTTGATGAAAACAAACACCCAGCTACTGCCTTGCTTGATCCAATATTCCTCATGAGAGCATGGTATCCATTTGCTCCAATGGGAGATATGCCCACCCAATAACTACAACAGCAGCAGTTATAGCAATTACAACAGCAATGAAGAACTGAGAACAGTTCTTTGTCACAAAGAAGAAAACATATGGTAAGCAAAAATATAAAATATAATATATAAATTTATATTTATATAATGAATATAAATATATATTAATATATAATAGTAAATGTATTTGTTTTAAAGTTACTTACCTCAAAGAGAAAAAAGAAAATGAAAAACAGAACCTTTGCTCTCCTCATACATCTGTAGTACAGCATTGTAGAAATTCTGCCACAGTTTCCCCTTGAGTGAACTCTGCTCGTTGGTTAGACTAACACACAGGAAGATATATTAGAATTTTTGCTGCTGATACATTATCATATTGAGATGAAGTTATGAGCAGAATTCAAAAGACATAATATAATATTCAAAATGAACAGAAAATATGCCTGCATCCGTAGCACTCTTAAACAGGACTGCTTACAAACAGCTTGGAACAAGCTGTGGTACACATCTACCACAACAAGTATCACATGACTTCTGTTTGCTGCCAAAGCAAGGCAGCACATTAAAGTTTATTAATCAGGTTATAATTAATAGTGTAATCAGCAGCTACAATGTACAGCAATAGTAGCATTGGTAATGCTGTGATGGTGTAGCCAGGCACTGTGTATATGCATTTTACTTAAGCATGTGAACAGTATGAGCACCAAATGGGCAAATAAGTTGTAGAGTCACGTGTAGGAGGCATCAATGTAACAAAAATTGCGAGACTAAGGAAAAGATGAAAAGATGAGCACAAGGGATTACAAATAGACTGAATCCTGCTAATACCTAAAACGATGACAAGAAAAAAATTTCATATGTCAGCACATATGCAGAGAAGATGAGATCCTCCTTTTCAAGAGGAGAGGAAGTGGGATAAGAACATGAAGCACAAGTGAGGCAGACGAGAGAAGGAACGTAAGCTTACTGTGATTCCCACTTCTCTTGTCAGAGAGATCTCCAGCATGACCATCTTAACGTCATGAGTAAAAATGGCAAGGACTATAGCCATGTACTGATTTTGGCTGGGATAGAATTAACTTCATGGTAGCTTGTATTGGGCTATGTTTTGGATTAGTGTTGAAAATAGTGTTGATAATGCCCTAATGTTTTAGTTGTTACTGAGCAGTGCTTACACAGTATTTTCTGCTCCTCAAACTGCCCTGCCAGTGAGTAGGCTGGGAGTGCACAAGAAGTTGGGAGAAGAAACAACTGGAATAGCTGACCCCAATTAGCCAAAGGGATATCCTATGCTATATGATGTTGTACCCAGCAATCAAACTGGGGGGGGG
>VZSC01008321.1:0-15443 GCA_013398225.1 Steatornis caripensis | reverse complement strand
GGGGGGGGGGGAGGGGGGAGGAGGGGCAGGGCAGTGGAGGTTGTCAGGGGTTGCTGTTGCTCAGGGACTGGCAGGGAATCCGTTGTTTGGTAGTGAATAATTATTTTCTTTTTCATCACTTGTTTTTCTTGGGTTTTATTTTCCTCTCTTTGTTGTTTGTTTTTGTCCTTACAATTTTTTTGTGAAATCATCACTAACTGTACAGCATTGACTCCATAATACTGTATACTCAGATCTAGTTTAGAATATGAGAGTTGAAAGCTAGAAGTTTTGCTCTTGTAGTGATGATGTTATGTGTAACGATTAACTGTTAGCATGAAGTGTGTTGTGAATTAATGAATCCAGTAAAGGTTGGGTTTAGAGCTTAAAATTGGCCTGATCTGTCATTCTTTTAAATACTCCCATCACAATGATCTCTAATTTCCCTGGTGGTATATGTTCAGTTGCAACACATCACACTTCTGAAACACAAAGACCATTTGAAGAGAAATGTTCTGACTGAAGTAATGAGGCTGATTGATATTTAAAAGGCCTGAAAACAGCTGTTTAACATTGTTTTTCATTGATATGCTTAAAATTATCACGTGTCTGAGCTTTTCAAAGCAGCACAGTGTACTGATACTTCCTTGTTGTATTGTGTACTGAGATGTGCTGAAGAAGCTTTCTAATTTTACCCACAGAAGTTCAAATATTTTACTAATAATTGTGTTTTAATGAACTTCCTTGAATAATATGAAAAATTCTTTTTGGAAATTGAGTCTTGCTTTTCCTGCAGCATGCAATTAATTTGCCATTCTTTCATTGATTAGTAACTTGCCAGTAAGACCACTAAGATAGTTCTTGTTTTCTACTACAAAACTTCATAGCTTAGTACAGCTCTCGGACTATTACCCATTATTACTTTCTCACGTGGGTGGCAATGAAGCTGCAATGCACAGTCCAAGGGCAAGCAAAAGAGGTTTCAGGGCCTTGGGATGGTTGGTAAGGGAATCTGGAGCACAGGTTATCTTTTCCTCTCTCCTTCCAGTTGCTAGCAGCAATATTGGAAGAAACAGACAGGTCCAGTCTATTAATACATAGATGCATGTCTGGTGTCACCACCACAGTTTTGGGTTTTAAATAATGGGATGATCTACCAGCACCAAGTCTGCTGACATCAAATGGAATTCACTTTTCTCAAAGGAAGAAGAGGGTCTTTGCTCATGGCTGAGCAGGGCTCATTAACAGGGCTTTCAAGTAGACTTGAAGGGGGAGGGGGATAATATCAGGCTTGCCAGTCACAAGCTGTGGGACAACATGCCAAGGTTAGAAGGACAAGGTGGTAGTAAGAGGCCTTAGCCTGTTGCTCTGAGACATGTCGGGCACACTGGAGCACACTTGAAGTCTAACAGAAGTGAGCCAGGGTCTCCTGAGGTAATAGGAGCCAACAGGAAAACACCAGTGAAATAACTCAAAAGAATTAAGGTGTGTTCCTCTAAGAAGATGACACAGCCAATAGCCCAGCTGAAGTGCCTCTGCACCAATGAACACAGCATGGGCAACAAACAGGAGGAGTTAGAAGCCACAGTGCTGCTAGAAAGGTACAACCTAGTTGCCATTGCTGAAACTTGGTGGGACAAATTCTGTGACTGGACTGTGGTTATCAATGGCTACAGGCTGTTCAGAAGGAACAGGCAAAGAAAAAGAGGTGGAGGGGTTGCTCTCTACATCAAAAAATTGATAGATTGAGAATTGTCCCTGAAGAATAGCCATGAGCAGGTTGAATGCTTATAGGTAAGAATTAGAGACAGAGGCAACCAAGGGAACCTTGTAGTAAACACGTTGTTGGTGTTTACTACAGACTGTCTAATCAAAGGGAGCCTGTTGAAGAAGCCGTCTCACTCCAGCTACAGGAGGCATTGCATTTGCAGGATCTCATCCTGCTCAGGAGCCTCAACCACCCTGATATCTGCTGGAAAAGTAACACAGCGATCTGTAAGCGATCCAGGAGACTCCTGGAGTGCATGGAGGATAACTTCTTAAGGCAGGTAATAGACAGCCTTACAAGAGGGGATGTGATACTGGATCTGACGGTGACCAACACAAGTGAGCTAATTGGTGATGTCAAGATTAGAGGCAGGTAGGGTTCCAGTGATCATGCACTGGTGGAGTTCACAGTCCTGAGTGACATGAGTCAGGCCAAGAGTAAAGTCAGGACCCTGGATTTTAGGAATGCAAACTTCCAGCTGTTCAAGAAGTNAGGTGTGTTCCTCTAAGAAGATGACACAGCCAATAGCCCAGCTGAAGTGCCTCTGCACCAATGAACACAGCATGGGCAACAAACAGGAGGAGTTAGAAGCCACAGTGCTGCTAGAAAGGTACAACCTAGTTGCCATTGCTGAAACTTGGTGGGACAAATTCTGTGACTGGACTGTGGTTATCAATGGCTACAGGCTGTTCAGAAGGAACAGGCAAAGAAAAAGAGGTGGAGGGGTTGCTCTCTACATCAAAAAATTGATAGATTGAGAATTGTCCCTGAAGAATAGCCATGAGCAGGTTGAATGCTTATAGGTAAGAATTAGAGACAGAGGCAACCAAGGGAACCTTGTGGTTGGTGTTTACTACAGACTGTCTAATCAAAGGGAGCCTGTTGAAGAAGCCGTCTCACTCCAGCTACAGGAGGCATTGCATTTGCAGGATCTCATCCTGCTCAGGAGCCTCAACCACCCTGATATCTGCTGGAAAAGTAACACAGCGATCTGTAAGCGATCCAGGAGACTCCTGGAGTGCATGGAGGATAACTTCTTAAGGCAGGTAATAGACAGCCTTACAAGAGGGGATGTGATACTGGATCTGACGGTGACCAACACAAGTGAGCTAATTGGTGATGTCAAGATTAGAGGCAGGTAGGGTTCCAGTGATCATGCACTGGTGGAGTTCACAGTCCTGAGTGACATGAGTCAGGCCAAGAGTAAAGTCAGGACCCTGGATTTTAGGAATGCAAACTTCCAGCTGTTCAAGAAGTTAGGACCCCCTGGGAAACTGCCCTCAGGGACAAGGGAGCAGAACAGAGCTGGCAGATATTTAAGGACATTTTCCACAGAGAGCAAGAGCTCTCAAATCTCCATGTGTAAGAAATCAGGCAAGGAAGGCAAGAGACTGGCATGACTGAGTCGAGACCTGATGGCCAAACTAAAGGACAAGAAGGAAATGCACAGGTAGTGGATGAGCATATGGACACTGTCCAGTTGTGTAGGGATGGGGTGAGGAAGGCCAAGGCACAGCTGGAGCTAAACTTGGCAAGAGACACAAAGAATAAGAGCTTTGACAGGTATGTCAACTAGAAAAGGAAGATCAAAGAAAGTGTTCCTCATGATCAACATGACTGGAAAACTGGTAACAACAGATGAGAAGCCTGAGGTGCTCAAATTTTTGCCTCTGTCTTCACTGACAACCTCTCTTCCCATATCTCTCAAGTGGATGGACTGCAAGACAGGGACTAGAGGAGCAAAGTCCATCCCACTGTAAGAGAAGATCGTGTTCAAGACCATCTGAGGAACCTGAACATGCATAAGTCTACAAGACCTGATGAGATGCATCCTAGAATCCTTAGGGAATTGGCTGATGTCATTGCCAAGCCACTCTCCATGATAGCTGAAAAANGCAAAGTCCATCCCACTGTAAGAGAAGATCGTGTTCAAGACCATCTGAGGAACCTGAACATGCATAAGTCTACAAGACCTGATGAGATGCATCCTAGAATCCTTAGGGAATTGGCTGATGTCATTGCCAAGCCACTCTCCACGATAGCTGAAAAATCATGGCAGTCAGGTGAAGTTCCCAGTGACTGGAAAAAGGGAAATATTGCACCTATTTTTAGAAAGATAGGAAGGAGGATCCTGGGAATTACTGACCTGTCTCACCTCTGTGCCTGGGAAGATTATGGAAGAGATCCTCCTAGAGGCTATGCTAAGGCACAGGGAGGTGATTTGAGAAAGCCAGCAGGGCTTCACCAAGGGCAAGTCCTGCCTGACCAACCTAGTGGCCTTCTATGATAGAATGACTACATCAGTAGACAAAGGAACAGCTACAGATGTCATCTATCTGGACTGCTGTAAGTCTTTTAACATGGTCCCCCACAACATCCTTCTCTCTAAATTGGAGAGATATGGGTTTGATTAATGGACTGTTTGATGGATGAGGAATTGGTTGGATGGTCGCATCCAGAGGGTAGTGGTCAATGGCTCAATGTCCAGATGGAGATCAGTGACAAGTGTTGTCCCTCACGGGTCTGTACTGGGACCAGTACTGTTTAATATCATCAATGACATAGAGCGTGGGATTGAGTGCATCCTCAGCAAGCTTGCAGATGACACCAAGCTGAGTGCTGTGGCTTACATGGCTGAGGGACAGGATTCCATCCAGAAGGACCTGGACAAGCTCAAGAAGTGGGCCGATGTGAATTTCATGAGGTTCAACAAGGTCAAATGCAAGGTCCTGCACCTGTGTCAGGGCAATGTCCAGTACCAATACAGGCTGAGTGATGAAGACATGGAGAGTAGCCCTGCAGAGAAGGACTTGCAGATGCTGGTGGATGAAAAGATGGATATGAGCTGACAATGTGCACTCACATCCCAGAAATCCAATCATATCCTGTGTTGCATAAAAAGAAGGGTGACCAGCAGGTTGCGGGAAGTGATTCTCCCCCTCTACTCTGCTCTCATGAGACCAAATCTGCAGTACTGCATCCAGCTTTGGGGTCCCCATCAGAGGAAAGACATGGACTTGTTGGAGCGGGTCGAGAGGAGGGCCACAAAAATGATCAGAGGGGTGGGACACCTCTTCTATGAAGAAAGGCTGAGACACTTGGGGTTGTTCAGTCTGGAGAAGAGAAGGCTCCAGGCAGACCTTATTGAGGCCTTTCAGTACTTAAAGAGGGCCTATAAGAAAAATGGGAACATAGTTTTTAGTAGGGCCTGTAGCGATAGGACAAGGGGTAATGATTTTAAAGCAAAAGAGGGTAGATTTAGACTAGATGTAAGGAAGACATCTTTTATTATGAAGATGGGGAAACAATGGAACAAGTTGCCCAGGGAGGTAGTAGATGAGCCATCCCTGGAAATTTTTAAGGTCAGGTTGGATGAGGCTCTGAGCAACCTGGCCTAGTTGAAGATATCTCTGCTCATTGCAGAGGGAAGGTGGACTAGATGGCCTTTAAGGGTCTCTTCCAACCCAAACTATTCTATGATTGTATGAATCTATGACTTAAATTGAAGTTTGAAACCTAAGAGAAACAGATTAGAGTCTACTAGTCTAACTAGCAACTGGACTGTAGAGACATCCTTACACAAGATATATAAGAAATAAATTTGATAGGAAAATACTTTCTTAGCTGGTTCTCCTAACACTGTTCTACAATTGGCTCACACTCTTTTCTTGTCATATGTCCCACGCTTTTTGCTGAGAGGTATGTATAATATGAATCCTGTTATGCATATATAGTTTAAATAGCAATATTATTATTGTAGTTAGATTAAAGCTGTTTTAACTTTCCCAAACCCGTAAGTCTCTTTCCCTTTTCTCTCCCTCCCACCTTTTTGGTGAGGGAGGGCACTAACAAAGAGCATCTGTCATCCGTTTAATAGCCAGCCCAACTTTAAACCATGACAGTAATGTGTACAGAATGGCACTTCAGTGGTTCAAATTTGAGTAATGCTGGTTGTTTCAGAATTATGGTTTTGCCGTTGAGTTACCGGGATTTTTCAAAAGAGACTTGTAAAAAATATTTGTAGAGAATGTGATGGAGGAAATACTCACCATAGGGGATTGAATTTAGATTCTACTGCTAAGTTTCTTCTCATCTCTGCACCTCACTCTCCAATGCTTTCTATTCTTATTGGGGACTTTATTTAAAACATCCATATAAAAGATTTTAATCCATTAATAACTCAATTGAAATATAGTGAATATGTTATAACTCGAATAAGGCTTTGAAATCCTTCATGCAATTATTTTTTGTAGAATGTGAGCTTTCACCCTTAAAAAATCTGAATGGATATATCTCTGAAGCTAGCTGGCAGAAAAATTGTCAGAGAATGTTCACTCAAACTTTCTGTTCCATCTCCAAGAAGAAGAGGGAAACTACTACTATCTTTGTTAATTCTTTCATTGATGACCAATTCTTCACCAGTATTCATCATAGTGACAACAGAGGATGTACCTGGTGTGGATAAGGGTTCAAAAAACTGTTGATCTGCCTTTTGCTTTCCAGTACTGGACTGAGATGTAAATTCACATGATACCATGCCAAACAGAAGGGAATAAATTCACCTTTCTGCTGTCCCATTGCTGCAAAGCAGTACAGAATAAACTCTCTGGTGCTGCAATTATGTATCTGATCAACTATATTTAACTGGATTTATCCCTTTCTGTAGCACTTAGTGTTGGACAATCTGGGCATAGGCTCATCTTCCATCTGTTTAATGGGAGAATAAAAGTTTTATTTTCTAATAGCTTGAAAAGTTTGACAGTTTTCTTAATACTGTGTTAAGAACTGTAAAATATCAGTGTAAGTCCTACACCTGGAGGAAGGACATAATCAAGTATGTTCTTGTAATCAAATTAAATGAACAAGTAATGTAAAAGCTCATAGGCAAACTATACTTCCTCAGAGACAAGACTTAAAAAATGTTTGATTTGATTCTGTGAATTTGTAAGCAGCTGTCTAATGACCTTTAATCTGAAGAATTGCTGTGTGCATATCCTATTTCTGGAAGTAATAGATAGCAATATACTACCCTCAAAAAATAAATAACAATACCTGCAGTTTTTTATTTCTATGTTAATTTCTTTTTGTACATGAAGTTTCCTCTCATTCTATGAAAAAGTTTCCCATTTCACATCAATCTCTAACTCTTTCATCAGGAACATTGTATCAATCAGCACAATTTTTGGATTTGAAGATATTGTATAGTTAATTGAATTTTTTCTCATTTTTGTTTTGTGTGAAATTTTGGTAAAGTATAACTACACTTGCATAAAACTCTAAATTATTTTCCTTCCCATTTGTACAACCTATTCCTATCTTATTTTGTCATCTCCAGAATGAATCTATAAATAGCAAAATATTCTAGGTGAACTTTCCATCCATTATTCCCTAGTATGCTTCTCATTTTTGGGAAAGTAAATCATGACATTAGCAGAATCAGTATATTCCCTGTTATTATATAATTTCATGATTCAGTTTGATTATGTTTCAATATTGGCAGTAAAAAGATTCTTAATTAGTTGTATGTGCTCCTTAGAAAAGTCATATTCATGTTCAGTAAAATCAAAAGCTCTACCTAAGAGCTGTTCTTCCAAACTTAAATTAACCACAGTAATCACTAAGCTAGTTTGAGGTTATAAAATGAGGGAAGACATGATTCTCGAAACAAACTACACATGGAATATTATAAGAGCCAAAGACACATCAGAGGAGGTATAGTTTACCAAGGAAATATGGTCTTTGATTCTGGGGAAGAAATACTGGCATTCCATGTTTTCTATACAGTAGAAACACTATGGACTGTTACAGACTAATACTAAATAGCAAACAAAATGAAATACCTACTCCAGGCCAAGCAATTAAAAAGAGTTTCAGACAAGATAAATCCAGTAAAATCAAAGTTCCCTCATGAATCACTGTTTTTGCAAAAATGACCTCTTCTTCTACCCCCATTCTGGTTTACAATGACAAATTTGATTCAAAACTCCTGCATTTAGGTGGGACAGACAATAGGAAGGACATGAAATTTTATAAATTACTAATATAAGCTCTATCTATTTAGCTTTGGAAAGAAACTGTCATTTTTATGTTCTGGGGTTTTTTGCTTGTTCATATGTCTAAAAATTTTCGGATTTTAGAATTCTGCCAACAACTGACAGTAAAGAAAAACTCTTTTTTCTGTCTGTTATGAAGAAAGTGAGAATAATTATATTAGGTTGATTTGATATATTAGAAATCAAGAATATGAGGAAAGAATTAATCAAACTATGACAAACTAATCCTAGATAAATTGTGAAATATTAGGTATTCTTTTTCTAGTAAATAGGATACATCTAGAAATAAAATAGACCATATCTGATTAGATTAAAAAATAATAGCTATGTTTTCTTGATAATAGCCACCTAGAGCAAATGAATTAAAGGCCCCACAAAGCATAAGTAACTTAATAATACAGCAGGACTGAGGTGTAATGAAAACTTTCAAAAAAAAATTTTCATTCTCTTAGAAGAGTTACAGATATTGTTTCTTCACTACATATTTCCAGATAGATACTACATGTAAGATTTAAAGGAACTCATTAATGATAAAGAAAGGGGTTTTGGGGAGAAACATAAGTCATCTAAAACTATGATCATCTGCTTACTCCTTCCGTGTTCTCTGATGTAGATCTTCTTCAGTACATTGCTGAAATATTGTGTTAGATAGAAAGGCAATACTGATTATACTTATTATTCATTTGTAGGAAATGGACCTTAAGTGTAGAAAGGGACTGAATCAGTCTCTTAGATATTTTACTTTTTGAATTGAAAAAGAGTAGAATTTTGAAGACTTACTGGAATGCAGACCCCAGATTGAAGGAGCTCTGTCGTGTTCACTGTGTCAGGGAAATCTCTATTTTTGTTTACTTTTTACCTCATGAATACTCAGACTTACCAGAATTTGGGAGGAGAATTGGCTACAAAAACCCCCACAAACATGCAGAAAATCCCTCTCTCAAAACAACATCTGTATTATGCATATGCAGAAGTATAGTTATATAATATATGTAGTATTATATGTATCAGAGTAACATATACTTGCGTATGCACAAATATACATTTTTATATGGTAAATTGTATTTATACATGTATATATATAATAAATTATTGCACTTTTAAAAAGTTGTCTATGTCACAATGATGAAATGAGACCTACCTCAGTAGAAAAAAAACAGCTTTAAGTAAATAGCAAAGGTCTAAGGAAGAAGAAGATACACAACTTAGGTTAGGCCTCCCTAACATTCATATTGAGAGGAAGGCAGTCACTTTTAGCAGGAGTTCAGGTATGCCCAAAATCCAAATGTGTCACCATAAAACCAGAAAAGATATCTTTCAATGTTGAGTGAATAGCCTCCTAGCACAGCTCTGTCTGCTATAGTAAAAACTTTTATGATCAGGTATGTGCAGAAAAAGATCTCTGTAAGTGTTATAAACATGTCAATTGTTTTAAAAATGAAGGATAGCTTTCTAAACATCTTAGTTCACATTTAGAGAAAAAGAAAAAAATAAAATATTTACAAAAGATCTAGACAACTACAACATCCAGGACTTTAAAAAATATCTTTGGTGTTTAAACCAAGCTATTTCAACTAGAAATGCAAGAAAAAAAGAGAACGTTTATTGACCGTTTGTACAGTGCAACTAGTGCAGGCTGAACCAATAAGTGCATAAATTGTAGTGAAATTCAGATTTTTAATTGTATGAGTCATGCAACTCTTCACTACTGTGCCACGGTAAGCACCACCTCTCCCTCTGGTGTAAATCAGAAAGCAGATGTTGAGTATTCTGGGGGTTTTTTTTATGACCTACTGTTATATTCTTGTTGACATTGAGGGATAGGAGAAAAACTAGCAAGGGACACCTGTCTGAAGGACACCTCCTGGTGGGGGAGATAAAACTCATTCTTTTAAAAAATATTGTTAAATTTTGTTGATCAACATGGAGTATTTTATAGCCATACTTGTGGATCATCTGGCAAACCCACTAATTCCTGTGAGAAGTTTGTATTAATAATACTCAAATGTCAAAATTATATTATTTTATTTCAAGGGGACTGGAATTAAGGATTGTGCAGCTTTTCGGGGTACACTGAACAGTTTAATTCACCATGTAGAACAGTGATCTAAATACATGCTGACCTCATTCACAAAAAATCTATGTTCATTAATTGTAGAGCTATCTTCTCAGCAAGAGAAGCAAAGGGGGACAAGGAGAATAATGAAATCCAGCAAGAATCCTGTAGAAAAGAAAACCAATGACGTCATTTCTCTAATAGTTTATTTCTTATATGTTGTTAAAAATAAACCAGCAAACCCATTCTGCCCTGAATTCTTACTCTTGGAAGTGTTTTAAAGCAGAAGTCAGTCTGAACAACTATTAGCCAATTAGCCAAGAGCAAATGCTTCAAGTCTTGAAATAAGAACAAAAAACCGTAATGGCATATGGTCAGTTAATAGTTGCAGTGGTCAATTATGTCTCATAAAGCAAATAAATAATTACCGGAGCATTCAGAAGTCAGTGTACAAAAAAAATATATGTAATCTACAAAAGCTGGAAATAAATTTACTGTTACTGCATCTGCTGCTGAATACAGGCATTAGCATGTTTCAGCTGTGTAGACTTTTTGGGAATGCTAAAAATAACATTTATGGGGTGGGTTGCTAAATGGAAAATCACTGTAAGATTCAGGACATGCTTCTGCTATTCACAGACGTGAGTAAAGTTCCCAGAGTTAATGTGGAACTGCAGGGAACAAATTTACTGTTAAATCTTGAGTTTTGTTTTTGTTATCTTTTTCTGTTCTGATGAACCTAAAAGTATTTGCAATGTTTGCAAATAGTAAATCTCAGAAGTGTAGCATATATATAGTACGGTATCTTGGAGTCGTTTAGGAATGCCTCTGCAAACAAATTAATCTTAATCATAAAAATCTGAGATTATTAGTGTAAATAGTTCATTTCTCATTATCCTAATTACACTCGCAAATAAACATTATTTGGCTTATGTTGTCAGGACTGTTTTATTTAATCCAAATGTAGTATTTTTATATTCCTAAAAATATGGAACTAATTTCCCTGTGGTGAATGCAAAGGTAAATTTTGGGAATGCCAATTGCCTGAGGCCAGTTCACTTTCTCTGTTTTCTGGGTCGGAGAAATTTAGTGAAAGTGAGAATGCATCTCTTCTGATGGATAGTGTAGCATGGTCTAAATTATAATTGTGATATGAGATACTATGTTGACATAAGATTAAAGTCCACATGGGATAGATTACGAGAAGAGTCCTTTGCAATTAGTTCAAGTACGTTTTGTGCATAGACTACGCTACTCAATACAAACTGATAAAACACAGGTAACATAGGCCCATGGGCAGGACAAATGACAAGAAAACAGCAGAACATCAGTTTGGTGAGTCTCAGCTGGCCCAGCAGAGGATATTACAAGGATGCTTGTGGTAGAGCCAGCTGGAAAGCAGGAGCTGAAGTATTCTTTCTTCCCTGTCTTTTCTTTCTCATTGTTGATGTTTTATGCTCTTCTCCCAAAAGAAAAGGAGATTATTTCATCTGCCCTTGACATATTTTAAATTATTTTAGAGACCAGGACCTTTTCTGGTCTCTCTGATGGCCCCTTTGCGGTTACTGATAATTATGTAAATGTTTACATTTATGCTTAGCTGCCTCACAAAAGACTGAAGAATGTCAAACCCTTACAAGAAATCTTGCAAAATACATTTTGTAACATTGCTAGCTGCACTGTTTTAGTGTGCTTATGCCTTGATGCAAAGCAAACAAATATTAACTACCTTTGGCTTAGGCTGCTTCTGCTTTATGTGTGAAACAGGCCCCTGCATCGACATTTATTTGAGTAACTTGGGAATAACTGAATCACTTGATGAAGTGATGCTGATCTGTCACTCATTCTTGCACATCACATGACTTGTATTTCAAAACACAGAAAAAATCAAGACAACCTACTGTTACTACTATGAATTTTAAAGCAGGGTGGCCACAGTGAAACCATTAAATTGCCTACTTTGGAGATAGCCTACCCACCTGAAACCACAATTATTCAGCAGGTACACCTCCAGCTGGAACCATTGCGTGTTCAGTGTTTTAGCCTCTTTTGCCTCTGTAGATTGAATACAAAAACCTCTTAATGTTTCAAAAACTTTATTTGGCTTTAATGCTATGGAAAAGTGTGAATCAGTGTTTTTTCTGCATGATGTATTTGTCTTCAGTTAGCTTTCCTTTTGATGCTTTTTCTCAGTAGTATGTATTTTGGAGATGCCTAAGTACTTCAGATTGTGTTTGTTTTAAATGAGTTTGTTTTAAAATAGTGAAAGAACATATTCCCAGAAGCTGTTTGTTGTTTTTTGTTGTTTGACTGGTATGCCATACAGTTCCCCTGGCAGTGAGACTGTTGGGTATGTAATCATCACTCTTAAGACTTTGAAGACAGTATGTTTTCACAGACTGTGTTAGTAGTGTTTTAGCTTGGAGATTTTGTTTTTCAAACAGTGAACTTCATGCAAATTACTCATTTCCAATGTGTTTCCCTGGCTGAAACTTCCTTTCCTGTGCTCTTAAAAGCAACGTAGCTAGTTTATCTGTTTGCTGTTGTTGTTCTGATTTATTTGGGGCTTTTATTTTTGTTTTTGCTTTTCTTCTTACAATTTTATATTCTAAATTGAACTTGTTCAGTGACTGCCAAGCCAGCACTGAAACACTAGCTTTTAAAACAATTTGGAAGCCTTTGTCCAGTGCATAAAGGCTAGTTTTGCCTGTTCTGTTTTCTGTTTCTGATAAAAGCTAGATCAAAGCATTGTGGCTATTTGCTGTTACATGGGCTGAGGCGTAAGACATCAGTGTCTCTTCAACTTTTTAATTAAAAAAGTAGGAAATCATTTTACTTGTTCTTTTGACAAGTTCTGCACTTGATGGAGCTCAGAAGAACCTTTCCTTTCATAATTTCTTTTGAATGGCAGCATGGTCAAGGTCTATGTATTGCTCAAACACAATTGCACAAGCCGTGGATGAAAGTAGGAGGTCCAACAGGTAAAATCTGCAAAAGTGTGCAAAGAGGTCATAGATGTGAATAGGACAATATGTGTTAAATCTGTATGTCCAAATGTATGTAAGCCAACCTCTCACTCACAATTATTTGTTCTTAATGTCTGAGAAGATCTTCACAGGAGAAAGGAAACGGTGTTTCATTCCTCATTTTAATTGCAGAGAGTGCAAAACCAAGAGATGCTTTGCGGATTTACTGGAAATGCAACTTTCAGCAGCATGTCAGTTTGTCCGTGACCATAGTGAAGAAGCCTCCAGAAATCATCCAAGACAGAAGTATGTGTAACCAAATAAGAATATACTTAAAGATTAGATCATGGGGGAACAATTCAGCAATGACAGTTAAACTATTAGAAAATATGGCAATAAGGATACTGAAAAATTATTCATTATATATCTAATATAATCTGTTAAAATATAACTACTAGATACTTAAGGTCATATAAACATTAGGTGAGTCAAACTGATTAAACCCCCCTATAAAATGCAGTAATATTTGCTAAATGAATCCCAGTGTACTCCATTTAAAATACTCAGTGCTTTTGCTGAAATATCTGGATAACTGCTAAGCTGTGCATATTGTGTTTTGTACAGGCACTGTGGCGTGATCATACTTGCCATACCTGGGTAGATGGCTGTTGTTGGGAGCTGTAGAACTGAAGTTTGCATTGCTTTAACATATCGTCTCAGAGGAAATGTGTGCTTGTATGTGAGGTGTTTCTTTGTGACACATACAATTCAGCTGAACATTATTCACAGTTTTGTCAACGCTTCTCCTGAGTGTTTGAAGAAGTTATTTAAGAACTCCAGGAGTTGAGAAAAGATGTTTATTTGAAACATAATGGATGTGTTGAGAAGAAAATAAAAAACAGTGTAGATGACAGATTTTTTCATAGCTATGGAATGAATAATGTTGTAATCCTTTGCATGGGAGAAGGGGTGAGGAAAAAAATAAATCTCTTAAAGGTCACAGGTGGTACTTTATCTTCATAATAAAAAAGTTTAGCTTCACAGTTTATAAAGAACCTTACTTTTCTGCTTTTTCTGTTCTCTATAATAAGACTTACAGTCTTATTACTTTCTTCTTAGTGTTATTTAAACTGCCCGGGAAACTATTTTCTTAATCAGCTTTTAACATATTGAACTATTTTGTACATCACTGTTTGGGGGCTGCTGACTTTGGAACAGTGAAGTTTTCAGTAGTAGTAATATCTTTCAATTTTTTCTTTTGTTTATCAAGAGCTGCTGTTTCTTAAAAATACTAGTATCAAGATCATCAACTATAGATGTTCAAACTAATGAAATAAAATTGGTGAAGAATATGTAGTGACAAGCACACTAGTTGTTTGAAAGTATTGTTAGCATGCTTGACAACAGTGTAGCAGTTCTTGATTAAAAGGAAAACAAAAGCCTGGAGGAAAACACATAGAGCTCAAAACTACCACAGAGAATATATATGGAAGTTTCACTCTATCAGTCCATGTGTTGAAGTTCCTTTTAAAATTAATTACGAGTTCTTGTCAGACTTGGTTGACCGTGGCAGCCGATTGATGCTTTGTTCAAATTCTGTCTACCTTGGAGCTTTTTTCTTTCCTTCTTGGAAGAAACATTTGATTCATTATACACATTCGACCCATGAGAAAGAGCTTAAGAAATGTGATTGTAATGCTTGGAATTAGAACCGTTTAAAAAAAAATTGGAAAACTAAAAAATGAGCAAGTCCAATTTGCCTTGATTAATGATTAATTTAGAAATAACCCTGCTGATGTTGTCTTTGGCAAAGCATTGCATTGACTGCTTATGTTTGAAAGGTAGCATTGCAGTTCAGATGACAAAGTAGAAGCTTTTGTGAAGTCTTTTAAAAATATTTCAAAAGCACTATGAATTTTTATTAAATCAATAACTTGAAAAATTGGTAATATTGAAAATGGTAAGGCTCACCATACTTTCACATAACCTTTGACAGTTCTAATAGAATAAAGGCAACACTGGTATTTTCCTATCAGAGTTTCTAAAGCGAGGACAGAAAATGCCCTTGACTTTTCTGATGGTGAAAAAAACAAAAAGAAAGTATTTTAAAAGTAAATATGACATTTTCCCTTGGATTTTAGAATGAAGAAATTAACAAATTAATGAGAAATTCAGTATTGGCTTTTCTCTAGCTTATTGGTAACATTCCAAAACTTTAAATGTTTGAATCTATAAAACATGTAGTTCTAAATGGGGATAAAACTCTGAAGATATCTTTTTCAGATTGTCTGGAAGGGTATTGTTTATGTAGGTTGGGGTAATTTTGTAGAGTCTTTTTGATATTCTGTGCATGTTGACAGCATTAGATGCTGAATAGTAGAGCTGCCTTTGAATTAATAAAAGGTCTTTGCAGTAAAGCCTTTTTCAGTTTAGTAATACTACTTAAAATGTTGTGGTTATTAGACTACAACAACTAATGTATGTTGCTTTTGAGGCTTCAAAAGTGTGTGGCTTTTTAGCATAATTATTTTCTTTTCCTTTTGTCTATGCAAAACATTTTGCACATAATTTCCTTGTAAGAATTGTCATACAGTGCAGTGCTCTTTTCTTGCTCTCTTTTG
>VZSC01008320.1:18534-46419 GCA_013398225.1 Steatornis caripensis | reverse complement strand
AGCAGCCTGTGAAGGACCATGGCAAGGCAGAGATGCACCTGCAGCCTTTGGAGGGTCCCATGCCGGGGGAGATGCCTACTCCTGAAGACCGTGACTTTGTGGGCAGCTCACGCTGGGTTGGTGCATTCCTGAGGAGCTGCACAGTGCAGGAAAATCTCATGTTGGAGTTTGGGAGGTTCTGTCTGCCGTGGGAAGGACACTGCGCTGGAACAGCGGAAGCATGTGAGGAGCCCACCCCCCCTGAGGAGGAAGGAGGGGCAGAAACAATCTTTGGTGAACTGACTGCAGCCCCGTTCCACGTCCCCCTGAGCCACTGAGTGGGGAGAAGGGACAGACATCGGGAGAGAGGGCACTCAAGCCTGGGAAGGAGGAAGGGGTCGGGGGAAGGGTATTTGTGTTTTAAGATCTGGCTTTTTGTGTCTCCTTATGCTACTCTGCTTTGATTGATAACGGATTAAATTGAATATTTTTTCCCCAAGTTGAGTCTGGTTTTTGCCCATGGCCATAGTTGGTGAGTGAACCCTCCCTATCCTTGTCTTGACCCACCAGGTTTCATTGCATTTTCTTCTTATCCTGCTGTGGAGGGAGGAGTGGGTGAGCTGCCATGTGGTTCTTTCTTGCTAACTGGGCTCAAACCACAACAGTTATGCTAAAAATTCCTGATGTCCTCCATCAAACTACATCTTTTGTCTAGGAGAAAGAGAAGACGACCATCGAGGGCCTCACAGGAAAGGTTTAGCCATATTTACCTACAATGTGAAAAAAGAGTGGTTGGTAAAGGAGTGTCTGAACTTTTGCCACTCATCGGCAAAACATTTGAATAGAAGATCAGTATGTATGGCCAATTTATGTTACATTTCTGTGACAAAATAACTGGTACGTTTTTGTTATTGGATGCTTTGTAAACTGTTGTCTAAATTTTGACACCTTTCCTCTAATTTATCTCTTGGTAGTGATTTGTCATATGTCAAAATATGATTTTTTTTCAAATCTCATTTACTTCTTCAATTACAGTTTGGAATTTTATGCACTTTGTATTCTAAGCCACTCCTAGACTCACAGGACAGCTTACATATCAATCTCAAAATACCAAAATCCAAAATCACATTATACAGAGCTCTCTCACTGCCTTCAAAAATTAACCTATGGCACTGGGAGATTTCTTTATACTAGTAAAGCAGTGCATTTCAGAGAAAAGTCTTCTTAGCCAATCTTTCAAAATCTATTGTCACTCAAAATCATCAATTACCATTATGCTTGGTATTAATGAGCAGCCTGTAACAACTATATGCACTTACTTGACCTAGATGTTTGCATGAAATGTATATATTATTTAATATATTAAATTGTTATGGAAAGTAAGATTCAGTGTGGGAAACATTTCATGTTGAAACATACTAATGAATTACCAAGGGGGAAAGGGTAAGATTAAGTATGAGTTTTTTACTAGCAAGTCAAGTTGACCTTATAAAAAGGTGTTCACGGAAAGCCATGGCATAGCTACAAGATGGAGACATTGTGGCAGTGTGAGATGTGCCTTTCCTTTTTTGTAAATCAACAGGTAAAAGATCTTTATTGCCATTATATATATGTCAAACACAAAGCTGATAGCAGATGGATCAAGAGGGAATTGATTTCAAGTAACTAAAGGCAATCGAAAAAACTCTTTAGTATTCACTAAGAGATTGAGGTACATGCTTAAACCCCAACAGTCTTAGTTTGTGTATCCCACTGATTTGTTTATCAGTGGTAGGGAAGATGGACCACACATGAAGAAATCTGATATACTGAACAAGATTAAGTGCTATGAAAGAATGACCTTTACAGCAGCACTTGATTAATCCCTTCCACAGCGGAAAGGTCTTTTCTTTTTTCAGACAAACCCTCCCCTTGATTATGGATCAGCTATAGCAGACTTGTCTCAGCTATATGATCTGTTTTGCCTGTAATGAATAACAAAACATGCTTATTTAGTAAGGTGTTGCATTCTGTAGACAATTATGTCACATGTGACATAAACCTGTTCACCCTTTTGGTATCACAATGAAAGTAAATATGTGAGAGAGATGTGAGATTCTCCTAGGAGAAAGGATACGATTTCTTGTAACTACCTGCAGCATGGACAGATCAATACATATCTCAAACATCCCAGTGACCAGAATTTATTCTCGCATGTATTAGTATCTCCAATTCCAAAGATTTTCTGTTGTCTCCACATATACCAGAAGCTTCAGGGGCTAGACAAGGGTCCTTTTCAAATTCCATATCATCTTTAGCCTTTCATGCACTAGCTGTGAAAATCAATTAGCCTTGGTGAAACTAAGCTGCTCTATGTTCTCAATAACGAAAAATACCAACTGTGCTTTAGTAATTTTCTCTGTCTGTAAAAAGAAGGATGGTGTTTCTCAATTTCTTTCTCACACTTTTTGCTGCATAGAATTGCCTTTTTGCTTCTACTTTTGAAAGTTACCAGATGTGCCAGACAGATTAACACAGGATACTGTTTGGAAAGGCAAGAAAGCTATACTGTAGCACAGTCCTGACATTTGTGATTCCCTAAGGCTAGTATGAAGCCAGCTCTCAAAGTAAAAAGCATCTGATTGGGTGCCAAACTGAACTTACACTAATTCCTTGATAATATTATGATGCCCAGCAATTCTTTGGGAACTTATAAGCTGTCCTATTACAAATGTCTTGTGCTTCTTTGTTTGCTTAGGAGAATGACACAGCATCTTTGAACCTGGGGAAACTTGAAGGCAATGTTTGAAGGAGAGGATAAGAAGAACCTCAGTCTGTGTTCTGATTACAAATTTATAGCCAAATACAAAAGTACATCTGTCTAGCATCTGATATCACTGAATTCAGTATAAATAAGAACAGGAATGAAAAAAATTGCACTTTTAATATTCCGATGCCTATTACCTTAGTCATTCTAGGTGTGACTGTGAGTTTACCCTCCCTTTCCCTTTCCCTTTCCCTTTCCCTTTCCCTTTCCCTTTCCCTTTCCCTTTCCCTTTCCCTTTCCCTTTCTCTTTCCCCCTTTCCCTCTCAAGAGTCTCAAGTTTCTTTGGTTTCTTCTATTACTTCTACTTTTAGTAGACCTACACGAATGTAGGAACAAATTGAGAATGGATCTGATTTGGATATAGATTGTTGGAGTAATTCACTGTTTAAAAGTCACTCTTCCAAGATTTTTTTCTCCCCATTGAGAACGCACTGGCTTGCTGAGAAATGTCTTAAGTTCTCTTCACTGTGTCAGAGGTCAGAATGCCTTTGTTTAGCAAATTAAATTTATAGTAAAATCCCCAGATATGTTTATTAACTTACAGTATTATATCCCAGCATCTTTCTGAGCTCTTATTCACACTTCAGTAATATCTGTCTGTCATAGCAAGAACTGAAATACCACTGGTCCAGTCAGTAGCTTCTCACAAAGTAACAGAGGGAAGAGAATCTCTCTGTAATTTAATTTTCTGAATGGTAATAACATTAATTTCTTTCTCAATTCAAACATGTGGATAAGTTCTCTTAATGTCTGTTACTTTTGGACTAGAAGTTGAGAAAAGAAAAGGGTAAGAAATCTAAACATTGTGCAACAAACTAGACATATCCAAATAAAATGATCTAACCTCTTCTTAAAATCAGAACTAGAGAACCACAGCCCTTATTCAGCCAAGGCAGGAGTATGGGGAAAATATTGAAAGCAAGTTTATAAGAACTGCAGTCTCAACAGAAGCAGTGTAAATATACTTTGAATCATCATTTTATGGCAGTTTTTTGCTATGAAACGGTTGTATGTTCAGCAGATAGAAGCATCCAAGTTACACCAGGATTATATGTCTGGAAATGGAAGGAAACGCAGCACAAGATAAAGAGGTCTGACACCAGTTCTGTCTTTGGATAAATAATAAATACTGAAATGAGATTTTTGTTCTCATGGCTACAGGATTATGCATCAACAGAAAATCCAGTGAACTGAACTGAACACAGCAATACAAGTTAGAACAACCAATTCTGTAGTAATCTCATTTATTAAAACAAGAAATTACAGTGGTGTGAGAGAGGGATTTGTTTATTCTTGTATAAATTCGTACTTTTTCTTGTACTTTCTAGATATGTTTTGCTTCTGTAAAACCTTCATAAAATAAAACAAACCTGAACATATTATCTATGAAGTTTATTAAGAAAATTGAGTTGTATACAGTGCTTACTGAGAAAAAAAAAGTTGTAAAGATTATAAATTGCATCACAAATCACCTACTGTTTGTTTTCACTTGTTTAGTGATCAAGCTTCTAATGTTTTGTTCGGTATTTCATAGTACAGAGAAAAAGTCAGGTTAGATAGACTTTTAAAATAAATTGTGTCAATATTGTTCTAGTGTGTAAGAGAGACTATATAGACAGAACAGATGAGGTGTTTCAAATATGTAAATCTTCTCTGTCGTATTACATTTGTTGAAGGTTGTTTTCAGTGCTGATTTCCTTAGTTCCTAGATATAAGAGGTATAAGAGACAGTCTACATGAACAGTGATTTTACATTACATGGTCTTCATTTTTTTTTCTCCATTTGCAGAGTAAAATTGTAGGGTATATCAGAATAGGAATTCACTTTCACAGTTCTGCATCACTAAGGTGAACAAAAATCTAAAGATATATGAGATATTGCAACACTAATTATCCCAGAATATTTTTGCTGCTCTTAACGTACTAATAAAATTTCAAACATATCTTTCCTAATTTATATAGAAATACATTTTACACACTGCAATTATCTAATCTTTCAATAGATAAGGCTTTTCTGTCCAATGCAGGAAAAAGTCAGAAAATTCTATCAATACAGATGAAAAAAAGACCAAACTACTGAAATGTACTTCTTTTGGAACTTTTTTAAAAATTAAAATTTGTCTGAGAACTAGGGATTTTCGTTAATTTTGGGCTTGAGGAACTTTATAGTGTATGATGTTTTTTTATCCCAGCTACCTGTAATGTATTAATTGCTTTCCCATTGTAATTTTAATTTCTGGAACGAGCTTCAAAACAGTTCTGAATCCATCCTTATATAATAATATGTAGTATTACTCAAAAACATACATGAATTATTTGAAATAACAACAGAGGAGATTTACTGTCTTAAGGGAAAGTTACCAAAAGTCAACACCTCTGTGAGCTTGTCCCAATGACATCTGATCAAGTGGCATGTGAGCTGACTACAACAATGAAAGTGCAGTTCCACTAATTGCCTTCATCCCAGTCCAGTTGACATATTAGTCTAACATAAATCTGTCTTTCC
Source organism: Steatornis caripensis (assembly GCA_013398225.1). NCBI lineage: Eukaryota > Metazoa > Chordata > Aves > Caprimulgiformes > Steatornithidae > Steatornis > Steatornis caripensis. The sequence continues at coordinate 41,128 of VZSC01008320.1, read as the reverse complement.
TGGATCAGGTGACATAAAGGGTCTTGACACAGCATTTCATTGCATGACAAGGGAAAGATAATAGGAGCCTATGAAAGGCATGTGTCCAAGTACTACTGGCTTTAAATAAGCAGTCAGCTCCTCTCAGTCTTTAAAAATCCCAGTCATCACCATAAAGTATCAATTTTTCAGCCTGCTGAAAAAAGAATATCAAAAGGCTAACACTGTGGGAGTCACAAAAAGTTATTTCAGGAACAGAGTAATTCCATGCATCAACAAGAGCAAAACCAAATTTGTGGGCCAAACTCTCTACTATCATAACTTTGTCAAGAGACAATCTGGCCCAACATTATTATGAATAATTACTTCTTATTTATCCAGCCCTGCAGTCATCAAGCACCGCTACTGAGGTATGTTGTTAGAAGTTAAGGACTACATGCTGCTTTATTTGCTTATTTTTTGCCAACTCAATTCTCTATATGCTAATACTTTATAGAACCCAAACCCATTCTTATCAAGTATTGTNACATTACATGGTCTTCATTTTTTTTTCTCCATTTGCAGAGTAAAATTGTAGGGTATATCAGAATAGGAATTCACTTTCACAGTTCTGCATCACTAAGGTGAACAAAAATCTAAAGATATATGAGATATTGCAACACTAATTATCCCAGAATATTTTTGCTGCTCTTAACGTACTAATAAAATTTCAAACATATCTTTCCTAATTTATATAGAAATACATTTTACACACTGCAATTATCTAATCTTTCAATAGATAAGGCTTTTCTGTCCAATGCAGGAAAAAGTCAGAAAATTCTATCAATACAGATGAAAAAAAGACCAAACTACTGAAATGTACTTCTTTTGGAACTTTTTTAAAAATTAAAATTTGTCTGAGAACTAGGGATTTTCGTTAATTTTGGGCTTGAGGAACTTTATAGTGTATGATGTTTTTTTATCCCAGCTACCTGTAATGTATTAATTGCTTTCCCATTGTAATTTTAATTTCTGGAACGAGCTTCAAAACAGTTCTGAATCCATCCTTATATAATAATATGTAGTATTACTCAAAAACATACATGAATTATTTGAAATAACAACAGAGGAGATTTACTGTCTTAAGGGAAAGTTACCAAAAGTCAACACCTCTGTGAGCTTGTCCCAATGACATCTGATCAAGTGGCATGTGAGCTGACTACAACAATGAAAGTGCAGTTCCACTAATTGCCTTCATCCCAGTCCAGTTGACATATTAGTCTAACATAAATCTGTCTTTCCTGGATCAGGTGACATAAAGGGTCTTGACACAGCATTTCATTGCATGACAAGGGAAAGATAATAGGAGCCTATGAAAGGCATGTGTCCAAGTACTACTGGCTTTAAATAAGCAGTCAGCTCCTCTCAGTCTTTAAAAATCCCAGTCATCACCATAAAGTATCAATTTTTCAGCCTGCTGAAAAAAGAATATCAAAAGGCTAACACTGTGGGAGTCACAAAAAGTTATTTCAGGAACAGAGTAATTCCATGCATCAACAAGAGCAAAACCAAATTTGTGGGCCAAACTCTCTACTATCATAACTTTGTCAAGAGACAATCTGGCCCAACATTATTATGAATAATTACTTCTTATTTATCCAGCCCTGCAGTCATCAAGCACCGCTACTGAGGTATGTTGTTAGAAGTTAAGGACTACATGCTGCTTTATTTGCTTATTTTTTGCCAACTCAATTCTCTATATGCTAATACTTTATAGAACCCAAACCCATTCTTATCAAGTATTGTTTTATGCACTTAGTATCAGAGAGAAGTTGGAGAAATTAATGGTAAGTGTTTTTTCTTGTTCCATTTAACGTTTTGTCACTTTCACATGATTTCTAATAATTACACTGTTTGCCTTGTTAAAGTCCAAAGAACAGTTCCTTTAAAAAAACTGATTCCAGTTCTGTTCTCATTAACCTTATTTTCATGCTAACATAGGAAACTTTTTTCTTTCTTGAAAGGATCTGATTCATCTTTGCAATCAAGGTTGGAAGTTTTTTGTCCATATTAATTCCTTGTTTACTTGTATTTTTATTCAAGAAAATAGAAAATGCCATTTTACCTTTTCACTTTATGTTCCTCCNGACACCCTCACCCAAAACCCAGAAACAAAAGCTCTACCAACTTCACTGGGTTCAAGTGATGTTCCAGTTACTCAGGTTTTTACATCTCTCTGTTCAAACTGCCTAGAGAGAGAGACAAGATGGACAAGATGGACACTTGTCAATGTGGAACTGAATATAAAGTAATACACTCTTTAGAATAAAACCCATATTTTACTGAATGACAATTTTATAACAATAAAATTACAGAAAACTGTTTTATTAAATTGTTTTCTTCTCATGGTCATTTGATTAAAAGACAAATTTGTTAGTCTTTATGAAGAGGAAGGAAAACAACTTTCAAAGGTAAAAAGAGCCTCAGAACATTTTGGAACATGTGGTCCACTTCCTAAAATTTTGCTGCTTACCTGCTAATAAAATCTACAGAAATGACTCATCTCTTAATTAAAATCACATATTTCCAATAAACCACTCTGAAGGCAGCAACTGAAGGAAAATAATTAACAGAAAACTGTAATTCTGAAGCTTAATGTCAAAGTCTTAAAGATTTTTCTAAATATTTCATTTAAATATTTTTCCTCTTATTAATCATTACTCTGAAACCAAATACAGATTAGTTCTGAAGTACCTACTTTTGTGAAATGTCTTCAGAAGCTACAGATCTATTTTCTTTTGCTTTTCTTTTTGTTTTAAAACAAAAAAGTTTTTTTAGTTTTTTCTTTCTTTCTTTTTTTTTTAGTTTGTTTGTCCTTTGACCAGTAAACATGACTTAATAAATAGCTAAGTTCCCTGTTAGATCAATTTCTTTTAGAAAATTTGGAAATTTTGGATAAGCAATGAGGAAAATATATTCAAAACTACATCTGTAAGTCTATAGATAAAATAGTTATTTGGAGGGTAGGAAAAAAAATCCTTTGGAGTATGTACTGACCTCTTTTATTACAGCACGACATTAAAAGATTATAGTTTCATATTGCTTCTATACTCTTTTTCTGTCACTATATCACTCTACGTTAGGGAATAGAATCCCAGTATCTAGCATCTGCCACACTTACAGAGAAGTATTCTATGCTTTGAGTATGTAAGTTGATTCTTTTCCCTGAGAACAAGAATTTTAGCCATTTATAGTCATGTACAACCAGAGGGCACTGGCTGAGATCCTCTTTGTGTATGCCACATATGTTTTTAATACTGCGTGTTTCATGAACTCTGCATTTTGGGGCTTCATTTCCTTTTCTCATCACCTTTCTTGACTCAAAGGGGAAATTCAAGGCATCAGAGAACATCAAATTCATCACTTGTTGAAAATGCAACGAGACTTCAAGACAGACTAATTGCTTTAGAAATTAATTTAAATAACACTAATTAGTTACTGTTTTTTAAAATATAATAATTTACCTCTGCAGATAAATCTTTCTGGAGATTCAAAACTTACTGGAATTATCCCTGAGGGTAATCTAATAGCACAAGAATAAATACATCATTAGCCAATTACACGTAATGACTCTACGACATGTCAGTTGTGATGCCATTCAGGTGATTTATTAGATTTACTACAAAGAATCTATTTCTAATCTGTATTTATTAAAGAAAACATTGTATTCATGCAGTAAATAATACACAGATTTAAATCTTGTACCATGATACAATAATTCCAACAGTCTCTTTCTATTAAGAGAAAAAAAACTGAATCTTGAAAACTGTCTGCATTACATAAAACTTAAATCAAAGATTTCCTGAATTAGCCCAGACTTTATGGACTTAAAGCCTAATTTGAAGATTGTACTTCTGGGAATACTTCAACTGAATCCTTATTTTCATTTCACTTCTGGTGTTATCTAACAGAAGAAACACAAATAAAGACATACTTTTCTACTAGTAATTAGGAAGGAAGACAAAGGAGAATGAACTTGAAAAAGGATTGCCTGATCGTGTCCCAGAGCAGAATAAATGTGTATTTTTTGTTGTTGTTGCTGCTGTTCTGGCATTCAAAACATTAAAAGACTTTTTTTTTACTCAAAAACTTGGAAATACAAGAGACAAGGTATTTTTCTGAAAAACGGAAAATCAATAATGCCATAAGAAAGCACTTTCACTCTCATTCATTGCTATAGCAATATATGCATAAATCACCTTAGATAGTATAGTTCTATGGTGAGATAGTATTTATGTATAAAGTCAAATTAAGAAAAACAAACCTGGAAGTGCCTACTCAACATAGTAAACTAGAGAAGGAATAAATGACATTTTATTCACTTATATGACATGGTTCTTTTGAAAGCCACAAATATGCCTACAAGAGCACATCACGTATTTAACAATTTTCAGCACTATCTTTTGCAGTTGTGAATGTTGATACAGACTAGTCTTAGGCCTGTGTGAGGACATGCTGCATAAGGAGCAACTCTAATGTTGGTGGGGGAGTTAGAGAACTCCTTGTTCCTGCAGTTCTGAAACGCATCCTCCAATCAGCACTTAGAGCTGCTCACTACAAACTCTCTTCCTCTCCATCTACAATCTCTCCATTTCTTTTTTATTCCACTGGGCTTCCTTTTTATCTATTTCATACCCATAACCGTGCTCTACACCTTTCCTCCTCTTTCCATTAATTTTATCTCTCATTAACTTAAAAAAAAAATCTTAAAAAGGCATCTTAAAAAAAAAACAAATGGGAGTTTACTTCATTCTTTATGCCATATTTTTATCTTGATGCTATTAAGAACACCCCACATACCCTGTACTTCTCGTTAATTTGTGATAAATGTTGTATGAAACGAATCTTCTGTTGCCTAGCGTAATGTAGTTCCATTCTTCATTGGCCTTTAAGTGCTTTCCTAATAAGTACTATCAATAACAAGACCTGTAATAGTTCACGTTCTTTTCTTAGTTGCACAGCTGTGAATTACTGTTCTATCTGTAAGAAATAATTCCTCTTTCTTTTAGTATAAATCCAATCAGAAGCAACTTTTATTGCTTGCTTGTTTGTTTTTGGTTTTTATTTGGTTACTGGAAGTCTCCAATGTTTGATGAGCTAAACAAATTTCCAATAAGTTAGTGTGGATCTCATTTTTTTTGGTATAAATCCAATGTGTTTTTTGTTTTGTTTTTTTTTTTTAAAGACATATATGAGAGTGATATCTCAGAGGTCTGGGCTTTTTATGATTTTTCTTGGCAATTTATTTATTGGAGTTGAACTTTAAATGAAAGAAAATTCTATTTTCATTTGTGCATTTTAGCAATACGGTGTAACACTGGAAGCAAGAAAATGTTCCCTTTTTATGTTTCATGTACACCTGCACAACAAGTATGTTGTGAAATTGTGCTCAGTTCAGGAGCTAAGTTAGTGTCAGGTATTCAGTTTATATAAACAACATCGCTTGGATGAGTCAATGCTAATTTGCACCAGCAGAGAAGACATCGACTGAAAGATCTGCAAAGACATATCTACTTTAAAGGGAGAATGCAGACATCACAAAGGATTTGCCAATTATGAGCCACAGGGACTATAGGAGGTTAATGTAATATGGTTTTACTTTTGCAGTTCTGTCCCCAAATCTTATCAATACAAAGTCCTGATATCTTATCAATTAACAACAAATTTGAACTTTTATTTTGTTTTGTTTCATTTTCAAATGTCTTGGCTTGCACTGTATCTAGGACTATTTTACATCCAAATTAATGTACACAGATAAGACAATAAAAGAGTGTGATTGTCTAACTGATATTGAAACCAAAAGTTCCTTTTTCTTAGTAAGTAACAGGCACTATCTTCTCTAGATATCTCATCCTGCAAATGTGTATTCATGTTTACATTCAATCATAACTAGAGTACTTTTGGGGCAGTGAAACTAGGACTTTTTCATTAAAGTGAAATTAAAATGTGTAAATGTTTGTGATATCAAGATCTGAGATAAATTTTGTGGAAGTCAGAGAGAAACAGGACCATATTTATGTAAGATAGAAGATTTGTAAGTCAGCAGAACGTCAATATCCCACTCTTGACTGATGTGGTACCTTTAGTGTTTCCTACTTCAAATTAATGAGGCTCTCTCCAAATCAACTTATCTCTGAGATATAATTTTCAAGTCTAGATCTTTCCAGAAATGGGATATCTATATTACTCTGTGCAATTATGGTAATTTAAACTCAAAAATCAAATATCTCCCAACAGCAGAAAGCTGATCTTGCATTTAAGAGTACTGAACTCGAATTTGATGTATTTGGATTCAGTTTCTGACTGTGTTTCTATGACACAGAGAAATCTCCATGGACTAGAAGAACTTTCACCAGGTACAATGGAACAATGCTATAATTTAATCTTTAGCATCTGCACCTTCATTCTGTTACACTGAGATTGTGATCCTTCCTACTTGTTAAAAAAAAAAATACTAAGGTGAAATCTAGAATCCTTTGGAGTCATGAAAGTTTAATAATAAAAGTAGCGCTACAGAACTGCACAGACACATATACCTAATTTGTTGTCTTGTGTGTTGAAACAGTTGTGAAAAGAAGCACATCTTCAGTACTCTACAGTGTCAGTGTGAACGTTAACGTATTTTATGACTATTAGCCTAATAAATAAAGACACATAGAGTTCGTCCAAACTCTTTACTATTGCAGATAGATAATGAAACTGAAGATTTAGAAGGCTTTATTTTGCTTAAATCATTAAACCAAAGTAATTTATTTTTTCTGGATTATTATTTTCCTCCAGCACTTTTCTATTAGCATTTAAGCTCTGCCTCTTTTGTGATTTTTTGGGTGCTAAAGCAGTACTATCTTAATGTCTCTACATTAATTTAGTTCTCTCACGAGTCTGACACACTGAACGGGTATTGCAGGTTCTGGCCAAATTTCAGGATAATACATTGATCTCTACAGCAAACTGTCTCCACTTGAGAGCACTCTTACTTAATAGTAAATTTAGCATCATTAACTCTATGATCTTCTCTTATGGCAACATACAATAGGAGAATAAAATACTTTTTTGCCCTGCGTTTCCTTTTCCTTTTTTTTCCTTTTCCTTTTCCTTTTCCTTTTTCTTTTCCTTTTCCTTTTTCTTTTCCTTTTCCTTTTCTTCTTTTCCTTTTCCTTCTCCTTTTCCTTCTCCTTTTTCTGTAGCCTTGCGGAGAAGGACTTAATGGCACAGGTGGAGGAAAAGCTGGACATGAGCCAGCAATGTGTGCTTGCAGCCCAGAAAGCCAAACATATCCCATTTAAATCAAAAGAAGCGTGGACAGCAATTTGAAGGAGGTGATTTTGCCCCTCTACTTCATTCTGGTGAGACCCCAGTTGGAGTACTGCCTTCAGCTCTGGAGTCATCAGCACAGGAAGGACATGGACCTGTTGGAGTTGGTCCAGAGGAGGGCCACGAAAATGATCAGAAAGCTGGAACACCTCTCCCATTAAGAAAGTCTGAGAGAGTTGGAGTTGTTTAGCCTGGAGATGAGAAGGTCAAGGAAGAACTTATAATGGTCTCTCATTACTGAAAGGGGGCTTATAAGAAAGATGAGAACAGACTGTTTAGCAGGGTCTGTTGTGATAGGACACAGGGTAATGGTTTTAAACTAAAAGTGGGTAGATTCGGACTAGATACAAAGAGGAAATTTTTTACAATGAGGGTGGCAAAACATTGGAACAGGTTGCCCAGAGAGATGGTAGATGCCCCATCGCTGGAAATGTTCAAGGTCAAGTTGGATGGGTGTCTGAGCAACTTGATCTAATTGAAGATGTCCCTACTCATCACATGAACAATTAGACTACATGACCTTTAAAGGTCCCTTCCGACTTCTTAAATATCTGGCAGACCTGTTCTATTCCCTTGTCCCTGAGGGCAGTTTCCCAGGGGTTGTATTGACTAACTCCTTGAACAGATGGAATTCTTCTTTTCTAAAATTCAGGGTCCTGACTTTACTCTTCACCTGACCCATATGCCTCAGGACTGCGAACTCCCCCAGTGCATCGTTACTGCAGTCCAGGCTGCCCCCAATCTTGACAACTCTGATTAGCACCCTTGCATTGGTGATCAACAGGTCCAGTATCACATCCCCCTGTCTTTTACCAGGCTTAAGAAGTTATCCTCAATACACTCCAGGAGTGTCTTGGCTTGCCTACAGCTCACTGTGCTACTTTTTCAGCAGATGTTGGAGTGATTGAGGTCCCCCAACAGGACGAGAACCTGTAAGAACAATGTCCCCTGTAGCTGGAGTAAGAAGACTTTGTCAATTGGCTCCCCTTCATAAGGTGAATCTCCCCTCAACTAATGCTAGAATTGCACCAGAATTTTTTTCAGTACTTTTTAAAAAGTGTCAGACTTCAAATGGATTTACTAGAACGACTTTAGTATCTTGCTTTTAAAAACATAGTTTAAAATGTCCTTTGACATTTCTGTTCAAAGTCAAGAAACTTGACTCACATTTTTAGGATTTGATAAAGTGAAGAAAAAAATTAAAATGGTATTTCTCAATGCTATTTGAATTTAGAACTAAATATAAAGAGGTATAAATGCTGAATTGTGTCAATTCACTATAATAACAAACCATATATATGAATTGAATGTTTATTTAAGAAGATATTGAGATTTCATTTCCTAATGAATACTGAAATATTATGCATGGTTTTGGTGCAACAATTTTTTGATATGACTGCAGGGCACAAGAAATTAATCTTATTTCTTTTCAAGACAGCCTTGAAAAATAACCAGTGCAACACTTCAGCTGAGTACTGTATCAACTACAAGTCCATTCCAGCCAACTGCAAAGCCAGTCATTAATCTAGAAAACACGAGTCTGTCTTTGAATGTTTTGCACTACAAGATCAGAATCTTTGTTTTACTTTAAAATGTTACATTTACTTAGTCTCCTCAAGGATTCTGTTGCAGCTTTTTTCTGACAAAATTTAATAAAGGTCAGATATGTTCCAAGTTTATTAAATTAGACAAACACTAGTATTATCACCGTAAGTAACTTCCAATCTAAGCAGTGGTAAGACAAATCATGACTGACAGACCGTGTGTTGAATATATTCTACAGTTTCCATGTCAATCACATGAATCTTATGTAATTTCACCATATAATATTTTGTGGTTTATGAATTAGTATATTACTCCTATATCATTATATGAAAATTCTTAACTAAACTTTCCCATTAACAACTATTTTTCTTGGTATAGTCACAGCAAAGTTCTAATGAACTTTTGACTGGAACCTTGATTAACTGACAGGCTTGTCTATAGCTGGAACTCAAGCAAGAAAGTCAAGTCTTATTATTATGGAAAATAAGACCTTTCCCAGCCAGCTTGGTCAGGGATCCCAAGGCCCACAGGCAGTCTAACATAGTAGCTGTATTTCAGGAGTTCTTTGTGAGTGAAATAGAAAGAAGCTGGAGAAAAAAACATGCATATACAAATTAGATGCTAAAATTGTTAGGGCAAGGGGATTTGACACAACCTGCTGTGCTGTTTTAAGAAAAAATGTAACACAATTTTGATTAAGAAACTAGAACCTATGTACTACATTTCCTCATAAACTTTTATTTCTGCTAAAATGTTAAGTTATTATTCTAATGCTAAAAGAAGTAAAACTGAATTTTGAAAATTATCTTAATTCTTAAAAATAAACTATAATTCATTAAGGAGGCAATGACTATTCTGTCAGTTGAATAACTGTCCAGTAATTAACAAATATTTGGGCAAATAATAAAAGATTTTGCCTGGAAAAATTTAGTGTTGTTTATCAAAATTGTCATGAAATAGAATACTTTGCCAAACAGAATTTAACATTTCAAAATATTTTTGCAGTACTTTCAGATGAGTATGTTATCTATCAGGAAGATTAAATCATTGTTACTATCCTCACATATGAAATATGTCACAGTGCTAAATATTACAAAGTGGCTTAGGATAAGAAGTTCTGTGTTCTTCTTTACCTTATTCATCTGAAAAAGAGATTGTCCATCCAACAATGAAATTGTTGTGAAATGTTGAAGAGCAAAACTTTGGTAAAGTTCATAAAAAAGCTAACCTTTAATAGGTTATATAAAGGAAAAACTTTTCTCAAGGACTAGTGATTTCATTGCTTCTTATTTTGAGGTTTCTTGGACCATAGATTATGGCTGCTGAAATTAGCCTTTATTGGAAACAGATACGTGAACTTAAGTATTTTATCCAGCTTTCCCAATAATTTTTGCCCAAGAGTGGACATGAGAAATAAAATCTATTTTCATGAAATTAATGAAGAAGTCTAAAGGGATGAAGCATTCTGATCTGTTTTGGATAAACATCAACCTCTTTTGTGTCTTTAAACTTGGAACACATATCTCTCATAATTAAAATTTTTCATGGGATTTCTAATTCTAATCGCAAATTGAGCTACTAGCCTAAAAAAACTGAAGCAGATTCTTTCAAAATAACCAATAGCTTCCAAGATAAGTTTGCTCACATTTGGGTCCAGTTTAAAACAAAAGCTGAGGTTGAGCAAAAGGAAAGCATGTTTCTAATTGTATCACTATTAGATCACCCGTATCTACTTCATTCATGGAGACTGAGAACCCAAAACAGATCAAAAATGTCAAATTTTTATCAACAGCTGAAGAAATTCTGCCTATGGGATTTGATATGCTGCTGAGAGGAGACAATACAGCCTCTGCTTCATCAGCAATTTAAAAACTCTACAGGCTAATATTTATATTTCCACACAGCAAGAAGCAGGGTTCTATGTCTTTGCATACAAGCGAGATAATAAATATCAGGTAATCTAACATTAGAGCTTTGTTTGCTTTTAAAACTCTCTTTTTACTGCTCTTTTTCTTGATAACTTTACAGCAATCAAAACCAAAATCTCACAAGAGCTGCACATTACAACTGCCTTACTGGTATTATTTCTGAAAGCTCAAAGTTCAAAGATCCTTGAACACCCACCTTGATAAAAGACAGAAGAATGTTGTTGCATGTCTGGTTTGAATTTCTTATCCTTCATTAGGCAAATACATGGTTTCATCAATAGTGTAATGGTGTTCTTGGACAAACAGATCTCAGCTACAAGAAAACACTGAAGTTTCGCATTTTATTTCCTTGTAAATTAATTAAGGCTGGCAAATAAAGTCTCAGTATATGAATGTGTCAATAAAGATATCTCTCAATGACCTACAGGGCTCACTAAACATTTTGGCTTTTGTTTTCCTCTCCATATTTTCTGGGGTGTGATTTTACATGGGTTTTGATAGCAGTTCAAAAAAAAAAAACCAAAGAAAGGAAATCTTTCTACATTTCAAAGTAGGTGGTGGATTGCATTAAATTATGAAAATATATTAATTGTGGAAATCTTATTTTATTGCTGTTAATTAAATTGTGCAAGAATCCTAATCAGTATTCCATTAGAAAGTAATTTAGTACAATAAAAAATTCAAAAGGATATTAAAAGAAATTAAATATACAAAAGATTGACTGGATTATCCAGGCTACTTCTATGTCAAGCAGGACACTTACCAATAGAACATGTCGTGTGCTCTCTATCATGTTGCAAATACTCTGAAAAGGCTATTTCTCCTTCAGATCTCTTCTTTAGAACTTCTGTAGCTGTGACGCTGTAAACAAAATTGATGAACTGCTGCACAGAGGACAGTATATTTCATGCTAACCAAAGTCATTTTGCTTTCTAATATTCCCCTGTTTGTTCTTTCTAATCTCCCTTGTTTGGGAGGAGGCTATTCTTTTGCCCTAGTGTAGAATTTGATATAATGGAAACCTCTCCTACACTGCAACACTATCTGCTAGACAGTAACATAACAAATAAAAAAAATAAATAGCACTGTAGAGGTAAGAAGGATTTGTGTACACATACGCACTAGTACTTTTACACTAGCTTCATAATTCAGAGGTGCTGGAGCACAAATTCAAATAATGTAAGTAGTCTCACTGAAGTTACCAGTGTGAAGATAAATTCCATTACATCCTGGGGCTGACAAAGTCTGTATTCCTATGACTGTCACCATCTACTTTCAGTGATTAGGGAAGAAATTTGAGTAAACAATGCAAGCTAATGAATTCTTATTTACTGGGAATAAGAGACTAATTAGAAAAGATTAAATGTTTTGTATAAAAAGAAGAGAATTTTGCAGTCCTTCAGTAGTTGAATTTACTTAAGGGATTTTAAGATCCCTGTAATGTCTTGTCTTTGCTATAAAGGAAATAGATAAGTTTGATTCCACACCTGTAAATAAATACAATTCCTTAATTCATGCAAGTCTAGTAGACAACCGGAGAAAAAATCCAACATTTCAAGTATTTCTCCTTTAAATGAACATGGAATTTGCACAGTATCTTTCTGGTTTAATGTGAGGGTTTTTGAGTGGTTTCAAAGGCACTGTATTATAAATTGATAGGTAAAATCCTACACAAACAAAATAGATAGATGAACCAGTATTCCTAATATACCATATTTTTCACTTACAAGCAACTGATATATCCTAGAAACTGCTGGGATTTTCTGATATGTCCTCATTGTGAGGTGAAGCAAACAGAATCATAGATATTCAAATCAAGGACCACATACCCTGCAAAGAGCATCAAAGACTGCTGCAGATCAAGAGGTAGACAAGGCCTCATAGGTCAAAGTCCTATGCAGAAAACAAGATTATTTTGCAGGCCTAATAGTAGGTATGAAATGCACATATGTATTTCAAATCTGAAATCATGCTTCAGTCCTCTGGAGGCTTTTTGTTTCACTTAGTATAAAAATTTGATTATATTAAAAATTAAGGATGTATGCCTAAATCACTCTGAATATTCTTCATATCAAACTTTGATAGCTTTATTGAAAAGAAGCTCAGTATAAAATTCATCCAGTCCAAAATGACTCTGTATTATGTATATTCCACTTGAAAAATTAGACTTTATAGTAAAATGAGAAATGCAAACAGATTCATTTATATTAAAGTGAATTAATCATAAAAGAAGAATATCAGTTCCTTAGAAGGTGGAATATTAGTTCCTTGTATTTAAGTTTCTCAAATCAAAGCTTTGCCTTCAATACTAACTGTCTTGTCATCTGTCACTAAATCAAGATTTTATATTTTTTCTTAGCAGCCATCACCATCCCCTGTTGCTTGACATATGGAATAATTTGGCACAGCAGAATGATAAAAATTGTTTTCTCATATAAAACTTAGAGTCATACTTTGGAGGCTAAGGCCTTCTCAAGTTCCAGTGTTCTGTTTTAAACTTTTTCTGGTAAATTTCATTCACATTGATAAACATAAAGAAAAAAAGTATAGATCTGCAGAGAAGGAATCTAAAAAAGGTCATACAGTCCTTTAAAAAGTAAAAAAAAAAATTCTATGTGTCTAATAATAAATCAAATGAATTATTACTCCATTTGTTTACAACTTTGTGAACAGAGAAATTGACAAAGTTTCGGACTCCCACACTTCAAGTTCCACAGTTTCCAAAAAGCATGAGACAACTTTGAATACTGGAGAATCTAGTTTTTATTATGTTTAAATCTTCAGGTCATAGCAAATATATGAAGAGCAGAACTGAAGCCTGCAAAAGAATTACAAGATCTGAATTTAATATTCTTATATCACAGTTAACTACATGATTTTGTATATCAAGACAATTTTTACCAGTTCCTAATGACTTTATTTTCTTCTACAATAAACTACATTAACATCTTTTTCCTTTGAACAGATAAAGGGTATAGAATTCAGCAGGTTCTGTTCATAGAATCATAGAATCACAGAATGGTAGGAGTTGGAGGGGACCTCTAGAGATCATCTAGTCCAACCCCCCTGCTAAAGCAGGTTAGCCTAGGGCAGGTTGCACAGGAATGCATCCAGGCGGGATTTGAATATCTCAAGAGAAGGAGACTCCACAACCTCTCTGGGCAGCCTGTTCCAGTGCTCTGTCATCCTCACAGTAAAGAAGTTCCTCCTCATGTTCAGGTGGAACTGCCTGTTTTCCAGTTTGTACCCATTGCCCCTTGTCCTGTCGCTGGGCACCACTGAGAAGAGTCTGACCCCGTCCTCTTGACATCCTCCCTTTAGATATTTGTGAGCATTGATCAGATCTCCTCTCAGCCTCCTCACAGGCTTGAACTTTTTTTTCTCAATTTTATACCTCTGAAAATAAGTTTGACTAAGTTTGGACAAACCTTCCAGATAGATCGTAAATTTAAACTCACCTGAAAAATCACAAGGTTTCAAGGTTTGAACCTAACACCAAAAGAAAAATGTCCTCCATAACAGATGCGTGGCTATATAGCTACCCTGGGTTGTGTCCTGGTTTAGGCCAGGACAGAACCAATTTTCTTTTAGTAACTTTGCTTTTTAGTTAACTCTTTTCTGAGAAGCTGTACTCTCTGAAATTAACTGCATGTTTTTTCCAGACAGTGGCTGCTTCTAGCATTGATAAAGCTCGGTGTTTATAGTTAGTGCTGGAACATCAGTAGCAATGGTATGCAGAAAGGCTCTTGCTTATAGTTATCCCTATGGAGACCAAGGTCAATGCTTGCTTCTGCTAACTTTCTTGTACATTGGAAATGAAAGAGCAGAGAAGTGGTCACACCTGTGACCCTGCAGTGGGGAGGAGCAGGTTGGACAGGTGACCCAAAACTGACCAAAGAGAATATTCCATCCCATACGTGTCATACTCAGTATAAAGCTGAGGGATCACGAGGGTCTTACCCTCTTCTATGACTGGTGTCCGAGGAGGTCTCTGTCCGATCTCCGGCCTTCAATCCCAAGATGTGCATTCCTGAATCCAGGTCCTGCCTGCTGCTGAGTACAGTCTGGGACTTTCTTGGGGCTTGCCCCGCAGTGTCCGGGTCACGTATTCGTCATCGGTGGGAGGGAGCTCGATATTGGTTTTGTACATATTTATATATTTGTATATGTTGCATTATTATTTTTCCTATTATTATTATATGTGATTATTGTAGTTAGGTTAAAGCTGTTTTAACTTTTCCAACCTGTATGTCTCTTTCCCGTTTCTCTTTCCCCCACTTTGGGGAGGGAGGGGGTTAACAAAGAGCGTCTGTCATTTGTTTAATAGCCAGCCCAGCTTTAAACTGTGACAGGCTGCAACTGGAAAAGCGAGAGAGTAGAGGTTCCAATATATACCATCACTCACGGCAAGAGCACAAGAAACTCTGGATCCATGGACAGTCTAAATGCACACACGTGATTCACAGTCCTCTACTGCTCTGTGAACGTATGTAAAAGGTTGATTATGATGGGAATAAAAAGGATACACATATAGCATTGATTATGATGGGAATTAAAAGGATACATATGTAGCAAAGTGACATATTTAGATTTATTGCATGTTACTTTGGAAATGTACATGGAAAAAGACACGCATATCCTGAGTGGCAATAAAGATCTTAGATGAACTAAAGAACAATCAAGAGCTCTGGTGTCTAGCCTCTGACTAAAGAAGTAGAACAAGGCAGACACTGTCATAATTTTTATGTGTTAGGAAACTGGTAAACTTAGGTGCAATGAACCGAGCTGCAATACCTATGAACAGTAAAAAATTATTAATTCTACAAATCAGATGTGATGAAATAATTTCAGATTTTTTAAAAATAGTAATTCAGCTCCATTAGTTATGGTCTATGGAGTTATTCCAAATCTGTACAGAATTAATATTAATAAGAAATAAATTAACACTTCTAGTAACCCAGAAATAAACAGAGGTTGATTTCATTAACTCACTTGCCTTCCTCACCTCTACCACCAAGTTTATTCCAGTTCAGCAGAAAAGAGAGAGAAAGATGTTAAAGTATATCCTGTTGTCTTTGAAGTAGAATCCTTGGGAAAATAAATATTACATATTCCCATACTGTGTTGGTTTGTAGAAAGTACAGAACTCATCAAGAGCTCCAGAGGAAAAAAACATTAAGTTTAATAATTAATACTTTAAGTCCTAGATATCTCCAGAAGAAAGATCAATAAGGGAACATCTAAAAAAGAAAGTTAAAAAACTACTTCTCTGCAGTAAAGGCATTGTGTTGAAAGGGCAACAAGGAGAAACCATTGTAGGAAAACATAGGTGGTCAATATCTTCTATAATTTTGGGAAGCATAGCATGCAAGCTGGATAACCAAGTCTAAGCTTAGTCCTGTAAGTGAGTTCAACCAGGCACAAACCAGGCTGCTATCCCTTATTAGCAGTCTCCACTGTGATGATAACAGTAGCTCCCAGGGCTGCATGTGTCCATGGGGGAACCAACCCCAACATGAAGTGGCAGGTACAACTATTTCAAATCACAGAGGGTGACATTTCATTGTTTCAGGAGTGTGTGCTCTTCAAATAGAAATTTCTTGTCTTCCCCAGGGAGAATGTTGTGGGTTACTACAGAATTTGTAACTGCCACCACCTTATCAACAGCATAACCATAAGTAAAAGAAAAAAACATCCACAGGAATCTCCCAGCAGACAAAGAAACTGTATAGTGTCAAATGTCTTGCTGCTGCAGAATGGTTATTTCCCTCTTTAAAATGTTGAATTCTATAATACGTTGGAAAGATGCCAGATTCTGTCAATGTGGTATTACAGAGTTTGTGGCATTTTGAGTGACATGATCTTGGAAAGTCATACCACTTAAAACTATTCTTTCAGCCTGTCTGGCAATTCAGAATGATGACACTCCATCACACTGGGTTCATGTTATGTGTCAAAGGGTAAAAAAAAAAAAGGAAAGAAAAAAATAAAACCAAATCTCCCAAAAAAAACCTGTATAGAAAAAAGAAACAAAATCCAAAATGCTGGATAAATATTTCACCTGAAGACATAAGTTCTGTAGAAAATTCTATGACAGTTCAAGAATGCACAGCATCCTATTAGTGTAGTAGAAGTGAAAGAAGATATTAAGTAATATGACTGGCTTTATCCATGGCAAAATATGTATGAATTCTTTAGTTATTTTGTGCTGTGTTATGTTTGAAACCACAAAGTTCACAGTACTTTTATGCAGCACCTTTTCCAGAGAGACTCTCAACATAAAAAGATGTCAAACCCATGAACCTTTGTAGAATGTAATTTATGAAAGTACGAAAATGATATTATGCCATGTTGTACGTTTTCTAAGTCCAGCTGATCAGGACATTTATAATATTTTTCATTCTTCAGAAACTCCTTATGAAAAGTTTAAAAATAAAAAAAAGAAAGGAAAATGCAGAAACTTTCATTGTCGTTGCATTATTTAGATAAACCATCTGCTGTCACTGAACCACAGTCCAAGTCCTGCCAAAATGTTGATCACCAGGTGTGTCTGAAAAACTGCATGATAGACTGCAGCTTTTCAAGAGCAAACCCATTCAGGCTCATTAGATTCATAACACCCTGCACTACAGCAGCTGCAGGGTTTTGGTTTTTTGACTGTCTTTTTAAAAAGATTTTGTTGTTTGCACATTTAAACTTTCTTCTGAACTCTATAAACCTTCAAAAATAGGTTCACTTAGGAAAACAGAGAAAGGGCATGTCTGTAGCAAACCCTCATATTTTTCTAACTCAGCTGCACTAATCCAAGTAAATAAACTCAGCCTGATGTAGCTGTCAGACAAGTTATCTTGGTATTTTACTGGGCTAAACCTTTGAAACTCTCCAACACGTGCAATGACTCTGCACAACTAAATGAACGGTACTCAATGTGATGGATGTCTGTGAAGCAGCTTACTTGCTCCGCCAGTTTAGGTTCAAAGAGAGCCCATAGCTCAGCTGTAGCAATTAAAATTGCTGGTTTTACTGATATGTTAACTTAAAATTATCTCAGACAAGCACATCAAAGTTAAGAATGTGTTTTTTCAGGGTGGAGAAATTTTGTCCACTTCATCTTTACACTGAACGCATTTTGGAATATGACCACAGATCCAGGAGGTCCAGCTACAGAAATGAAAATCAACAACATACACCAGTCCTTATTGTAGTAATGCAACATATGGCTACTGAGATTCCTCTTATGTTGACTGAAAGTCCATGTGAGACCCAAGGACTTCACCAGGCTGCAGATATCAAGGGTAAGGGAATCTTATGAGCTTTAAAAGCTTTCTATGTTATCACCAGAAAGTGTTCTTCAGTTACATCACCTGTTCTGGAAATAGAGCTCCTGAATTCTAGGAGGTCTGAACAAGATCAGAAATGAAATTAAAGAAAGAGCATCAATCTACTCTGGACCAAAAATAATCCCCAAATCATTTTTGATTAATCAGGTTGTGTCACATCAACCATGACAATATGTCATTATGGAATTATACCATATATCCCATCAGTGGGTTCAGAATACAGTGAAGCTCTGTTTACAAGCTGTCATTCAAAACTTTTTCATGAGCCTGTGAAATGTTTCAAATTATATTCTTAGACGAATCAAATCAAAGAATAATTAAAAAGCCTTAGATTATTTTAATTTGCTTTAAAATGTTTTAGTTGGTAAATAATAAGTACTGATTTTATTAAAATAGAAAGTTAACATGTAACATGGGAAGAAGAAAAGATCTTATTCTATTTAAAAGCATCTTTAGTGTGTTAAAATAGATTTTTTTACAAAAAATTGTCTGGTTTTCCTGAGGTAATGCCATCAAAAGAAGGAAAAGAAATGCAATACTTGAGAGACAGGTTTTGAGAAGTATCTGTGTAAACAACCTGTAAAATGTATCCTGCATGGCAGATCTTGAGATATCTCCCAAGGATTATTGTCTTTTTAACATAAAATTCCCAGTGCAGGGAGTTGAAGACAGGTCACCCAATCAGTTAAAACCAGTCTTAGCCATATCATAAAGGACTATACAAACAGTTGAAATGGTATCTTTATCACACTCTTATTCAAGAAATACATTGATTTTTTTTTTTTATTCTTGTTGGCAGATAGTAAGCACTAGAGTAAAAGAATAAATTTGTTTCTGAAACAATAAAATCTAGAGAAAAGTTTAACACCTGTAAGACTTGATGATTTATGATGTGGCACACTAGTTAAAGATACGTTTCTCCAATTTCTAATTAAATTCAGTATTTTTCATCCACTGTATATTGAGTGTCCTGTAAATGTAAATAAATAGTGTTTTTACCTAGGAAAGTAATTATACTATGAAATATCACAGAGCTTTCGACCCTAAGTGATGTTAAAATAATAAAATAAATGTATGGGTGTGATCCTCTTTTTTCTCAATATACTTATTTGACTTATCTAAATAAATATTACAAGATGTAAACTTGAAGTTGTCGTCACTTGAGAGCTAGCGCTAACATAACCAAGAATGTCTATCCTTCCAATGGTATTAAATAAGATTCTTTATGTTACAATACTTGAGGCATAATGGTTTTTGTTACCGCTACTGCTTAGTAATGACAACTCAAATATTTTGAGTCACTCAGGCAAAAACCACAAAGATCTAAACTCTCCACAGTGCTATTAAAATGCAGTTGAAAAGCGTTAAACATCAATTTCATTTTCTTTGGAAGTTAGATAGCTGTTACATCTGAATCTCAAGAATTTAGACTGGTATCTATAACAATTCCCAACTGCACATTTCCTAGAGGTATGCAGATACTTTTCACTTTAGTGATGGTGGATTTTGGTGAAATTAGGACAGTGACAATGTGTGGAGTGATCTTTTTATACCATAAACCATGCTATTACATATACTGTAGTTTTAGTATGTTGAGGTTGCTTACTCTCTTGTAATTCAAAACAGCAACAGATTTTTTTCATTTTGGGAGGTGTTCATTTGGATATTGGAATTCTCACACAAGTCATAGTGAACTAATATTTTGCTAGTAAGACTCCATGATGCTGAAAATGTTGTCCAGAATGGTCATAGAGAAGGACCATATTTTCCCTGGATGTTTTTCTTTGGAGAAAAAATACAGCAGTAGGAGACCGAACAAGTGGCTAAAAAGTCTGTATGTTCTCTGTACTTCTCAAATTGGCATGTCAGCTATATAGGTCTACTTTCAGTCTAGAAGAATGTTGAAAAATGAATCAAAAATAAATTAATTTCAGCTATATTACACATCTGAATATGTATAGCAGGATTTGTCAAGCAAATAGATGTGGAAAGAATTATATAATAAAAAACAGGTGATTGACAACTACTAAAGTACTAGGGGTTATAGGTCCTCCTCAGTAAAAAAAGAACAATTTGTTATCAAAGTATTTCCAACTTATTTTTGTAGTTTTACACCGTTCTGACTCAGGTAATTTCATTTCTCTTACGTGAGCTCAGTCCATGAAATTTCCTCTTTTCTGTCATTTGCATTAACACAGTGCTCATTAAAACAAGCTGTATATATCTGTGGTCCTGGAGTTGTTTACTTAATGACATGGCACAGATTTTTTTGTTAGATGTAACTGTTTTGCATTTTTTTGTTTTGTAGTTTGCCTTCTAGATACTTAGCAATCAAACACACCACCTGGGCTTCCAGAGCATGCTTTACATTTGCGTTTTGTGGAATCACGTATAACCTAATTTAGAAAAAGGAAAGAAGCTACTCTGAAAGCTCATTCTATTTACTTATCTGACATCAGTCTAAGGTAAAATAAGAAATATCCCAACCTTCACCCCTGATCCTTATAAAAAAATTAAAGAGTTTTGAAATGTGTTTCTGTAGTCTTGCAGACATTTAACTTGGAAACATTTATTCCAGTGATTAAAGACCAAGTAGATGAAGGAAGAACAATAACTTACCTTAATCGTTCATTTGAAAAATTATTAAAATAGGACCTTTTAATTACTTCAGAACTTCGTTTTTGCTATTATCAGAATAAGAATTATACCTAAGTAAACATCCACAAAAATATCCATAAAGATCCAGAAGGCTATCCAGCTCTGTAACAGACAGGAGAATGAAATGTTTTTATGATAAAAGAAATTAAGTAGATTTTTTTTTTTCCCCTGGGTTAAGAAAAACTATGAATCTGAGTTTGTAAATAAGTGTAGCACTTTTGCATTTATTAGTTAGCTGAGGAGAACTTCGTCGTTACCACTAAACTGAAGTTATACTTTTTTGAACAAATTTAGATTTTATGAAAAAAAAAGTTTTAATTTTCAGAAAGAAAAAGGAAAGTAATGTCTATATACATATCTATGCATGTATAAATGCCATACATAAAAGATACAGAGATATTCATGCGTTTGGTAAAAGTAATAAAAAAGGTTTTATTTGTTTGTTTTTCTTAATGTAGAATTCTTTTTACCTCCTTAGAAGTCTCTGGTTTCTAGTCTATGCACCAGACATTGCAAAATTAGTCCCTGTTGTACATGTATTAGTACTTTGTCCAGTCTAAACATCTTGAGCAATGGAATGTCCATTGGGAGACTTATTTTCCACAGTCTAATACATCTCACTGTCAGAAAATTGTTTCTGATATTCAGCCTAATTTTTTCCTCCCTTAATTTCCTCCCATTGCTCCTAATTATGTGTTCTTATGCCACCCTAAATCATTTCTCCCCCTGCTTAGTGTTTATGGCCTTCAAATACTTGCAGAATGTTATCATATCCTTATGAGTTGTCATTTAGCCAAATTCTGTAGAAATTTATGTAAATTGGCACTACTATATTGACTTAAGCTATTTATACCACCTGAGGATGTAAGGCACAGCATTCAGTTTTCATGGGAGAAGTTTATGCCATTTTGTGTCATGACTCACACCTGTCCAGAGAAGGGAGAAGAAAAATATGCTTCAAACATTACCTGTTTTACCAAGTCCTCGCACCCTGCTACTGCTACCTTAGTATGCAAAGCGTTGATATGTGTGTGTGTAATATACCTCAAACACTAGACACAGATACTGTGAAAAATCTCTGATGTCAACACTACTAACATATTTGAACAAAGCATATTCCTAACAGGCAATAAGGCCTTGACAAACTTGTACATGCCCTTGATGAACAGTAGGTAACTCCTTCTGAATAGTGTTTATGCTCCTACCGTCACCCATTCTGATCAGACAAAAAAAAAGGGATTTGATGACAATTCTGAAAACATCACTAATTGCTAAGGTAAATAATAACTCTTGATGATTCAGTGACTGCTTTTTCAGCAAGCATCAGTTCTGTACCCCATCAGGAATATCTCAAGTTTACACCTTAGTGGAGATTTCATGTTGTTAAAACAGTTCAAATTAAGTTCTATTTAATTTGTGCCTTATCTTTTTGAAGGAGTCCTACTCTGTGTGTGAGTGCACATGCGTATGTGTGTGCGTGTAGAGAGTCTAATATGTCCCTTTTGAATGCTTTCTGTGCTTTCTAGACTGAAGAACTTAATAAAGAAAAATAAATAACTGTAAGGGCTGGAAATGGTCTAAGATACGCTTCCAAATACAGAATCTCTTCTCAGTACTACCAAGCTGGGCCTTACTAACAAAATGCACCTTTGTTGTTATGAATAAATATCATAGCAGCCTGTACTGCATTATTATTGAGTTCTACTATTTACAATTATAAGCATATCTAAGTCAGAAAATTTAAATAAAATACTTGGTGTGTATATATATACACACATACATACATACATA
>VZSC01008320.1:0-17536 GCA_013398225.1 Steatornis caripensis | reverse complement strand
TGAATTTAAGGGATGTTCCAAAGCCCACTACAGTGAAAAGAATGCATTGTTATTAACTTTGGTAAATTTTATGTAAATCATAGAAGTTCAATCACAGCTTGGTCCTACGGTTCTGTTAAGTCATCCACAGTAAGGAAACATTTGGAGTGAAATACTTCCCTGATGAATCTGTCTGGATTCCTTCCTATGAGAATCAAGGGTACTTGTGGAAAAAATGGGTATGCCAATCAGTTTTCATCCCAAGATACAGTCGTATTACAGTTTTGGTGAATACCCGTGCAACTTAGCTCAGGTATGAATATTTGGCAACAAATGCTAATGTGTATTTTTTTTTATATACCTGTAAGTTTCTCTGCTTCAGGAGCAGTGACANAAAATGGGTATGCCAATCAGTTTTCATCCCAAGATACAGTCGTATTACAGTTTTGGTGAATACCCGTGCAACTTAGCTCAGGTATGAATATTTGGCAACAAATGCTAATGTGTATTTTTTTTTATATACCTGTAAGTTTCTCTGCTTCAGGAACAGTGACAGAGTAACACCCAAGTTGTGAATACAAGTGCAGGAATCAACTTTCAAAGGTAATCGTCTACAGAGCTCAATGACAAATAAAGAAATTTAAAGTAGGAGAGGAGGAAATAGTAGCTGTAGAGAATGCTTTTGCATAGTGAATGTATATAATATATGATTTTATAGTGTAAGATCATACAGCTACTTGATTGTGATCTTCACATTTAGTCATGTAGAAACTGAGATATGAATGAAAACTGAGTAAAATTTTAAAGATATTTTTGTTCTGGACACAAATAAATAACGTATGTAGAATATCTGAGTTCTGATTTTCAGAATGGTTTTTAAAATGAAATTCTGGATAGGAAATATGACTTTGTTGAAGGCAATTTGGACCTTGGTTTCATATTTCCAATGTAGCGTCCTGGCAAATCATTTAGGAGACTATTTAGTTATTTAGGAAGGTCAGTTGTAGCTCTGGGGTGCTAATTCCTTTCTGTTTCAACAGAAATAGAGAGGCTACTTCACAAGATGTTTCACAATATAGACTTGGATATTCTGAATATTCCTCACAGAATATTTTTCCCTACATTAACTGACAAAGACATCTAGTATGACCAGGTTTTCTAGACTAAAGTGACCTTCTGGATATTCACTTAATTTAATTTTTTTAGCCTAGTTTGTGTAATTACTTTATTTTTCCCAAATTCCACCAATATTTATTAAGGTTAAACAAATATATTGCTGAGATATTCTACTACATATGAAATCTAAGATAAGGCTATCTGTTCCTTAAACCTTGCAAGTACAAAATGAGAAAGAGATGAAGGTCCGTAACACATTTAAATGTCTGATTTATGGAATTTACAGAAAAATTCATTGACAATCTTGACTGTCCTGCTAAAAACTCCTGGCATGACTAAATCACATGCCTGTCCCCCAAATGCAGGGTTAGGCAGGTTAAAAACTGAGCACTGTGTAGCATAGATTGTGACTATATATAAAAACAGCAGAAAAACTAATTTCCCTGTGTTTAACTTATCCAGCTATAGAGAGATACAGAAACATTACACTTATATTGTTTTAACTACCGTGATAAGTCAACATAATGAAACCTGGATAGAGTGTTTTCAGCATCAGTAAAACAGAGGCAGATTGATTGAAGTCTATTGATTCATCCAAATCAGTAGAAGCCATTGAAACCCATTGTTTTCACTTAAATTTTCAAATGGAAATTGTATAAAATTTATATTGTCACACTGACTATAATAATTTCTCAATGGATGCAATGAAAAAGGAAAGCAGAAATTTAAAGTGCAAATCATTTGGGGTTTTATATAAAAAAATAATTTCCTGATTGTAGTAATTTTGATAATAAGTCTAAAGGGCAGAGTTCTTTTTTCTCAGAAGTAGAACAAATGCGATGTTTAAAACATGCCATTAAATAACATGAAATGTATATATAAATAACAATTTTAAATTCTTTGCTTGAATACATTTATGTAACTGTACTGAGTTTAATAACATTTTTAGCCCTCAAATAATTTGCCACTGAAGTAAATGAGAATCTTTGTCTTGGCCACAGTAGATATAGGATTAGGAACTATGTTTTTGACAGACAGATCTGTGAGTAACTCTTTTTGATGTCAGTGAGTGATCTGATAATACCCCTGATGCATTTCACAGCAAAGAACCAAGTAAGGAAAATTACAGCTTTTGGCAGTCTCTGCTTCATTCTTGCTTGACTTGCAGGTGTTACCCTGCTTTCAAATGGTTGTGGTCTGGACATATTTTCAGGGTCAATGAAATTAAGGCTTTCCTGCTATTGAAAGAAAAAAACATAATTAACATTCCTTCTTTACAATGCAATGGATAGCAAAGAGTATATGTGATTAAGACTTACCCTCTTTTTTAAAGATGTCAATTTTTACATCTGAATTAATTTAAATGCAGAATTATTATGTTGCCTCGTGACAGTGCTAGACAATATTCTTCTTTTTTTTTCTTTATATTTTAAAGATTGGAAAATAAGTTTGTTTCTCTGATGCAGTTTTTCTTACAATCTTGTCTTTCAAGATCTTAACAGTATTCTGTTTAAAAAGCAGAAGTCAGACTGTCTGTGTTTCTTTAGGATAAATAGGGGGAAATTCCATTTGCTTCTATACATTCCTCATATGTTTGATTGTGCATGGTACTGGAAAGCACGTATACACAACGTTGCCTCTGGAGTACTCATATCTAACTATGCTGTTAAAAATTTATGCCAATACCTCTGACATTAATCTGAAAAGGTCAGGCTGTTAAATATGTAGAAATAATATAGCTGCTCTTTAGCTTTATCTGAGAACAGATGGTAAATCATATTTAGAAAAATAGAGAGTTTGGGTGTTTTTTTGAGAGATACATTCCTGAAAGTTTCTTCAAGGCTGATTGGAAGAAAGTGAAACATAAACTATTAATATGGTATTCTTAAGCCATGAGAAGATACTTCCTGTCTTGCTAAATGTCATTATGGCAATTACAATAATCTGCGACTAGATTTGGAAAAACTAATAGAAGTAAATAATCTAGTTATAGATTTCTTCTCTTCTTTTCTGCCTACACATTGTCTCAGAACAAGTTGCTTCCCAAAAACTTATTGTAAAGTATTCCATAAATGTTTCATCTAAACTTGAAATTCAAAGAAAGAAGTCTATAAACACATATACATGTCACAAAGTGCGTTTCTGCAATCTGTTTGCATAAATTTTAAACCAAGATTTGAAATTAATTTCCTCTAGACAGTCTATTCCACAATATTTATTTCTACGTATTTTTCAATTTACTGTTTCTGTACATACAGGTTTTTTCTTATACTTTTAATACTATTTTATTTTAGGAGCTAAACTTCCTAGTCCGTCTTCTTTTTAAGATTTGATAAAATTTTAACGGACAGTTTGAAATACCAAAGAAGGAAGATTTGTGCTTTACATGTGGGTCTTACGGAAGTTACTATTCACTCAAGTTAATACATAGACATCAACATACAAACTATTAGTACATCAGAGTGATACAAAGTGTAATTTTTTAAAAAAAAAGTCTACTATTTATAATTAACTGGGTTTTTTTTTTACTTATCCTGTATGCCCACAGAAAGTCTTAAGGAATGTTTGCTTTTGAACTTTGGCATCCTTAAAATGGTAGTATGTAGGAAATTGCTGTAACTCTTTATACATATATAGCAATTTCTGACTCAAGATATGTAAATGCTTTACACACATCATTTGTCTCAATGTCAGAGACAATAAATAGTACCATTTTTTCATTTATGTATCAGTTTTACATTCATTACTCACTGACCATATAAACGAATCTGGGTAAAGGAGAGCAAATGACAATGCCACACTCAAGTGCTGACTTAATGGCAGGGCCGTTTTTGAATCCAGGTATTCTGACATACAAAAACACACGAGTGTTGACTCCCATGCACGTTACTTTTAATATTAAGATAAAGTTAAAAGTTCATAATATCAAAGAAATAAAAGATTGGAAGTGGGAACCTGGCGTAAAACTGTATTCATACAGGGTATGTGATAGGCGTTAACTGTTGTCTGATAAGACAGTGAGAAGGATGAACTTCAATGACAGAAAGACAGGGCATCAGCAGTGTGTTACTACAACCTCACAACATTTGTACTGAAGCTAATTTTATTCTGTTTTTCTATGACTGCTTAGTTCTCCACATTTTCTGTCTCTTCACTTAGTTCAGCTTCCAGAAAAGATAAGGAGTAGAAAAGATTGATTGTCTTCTCCAGTGCAGTTCTGATCAGTCTAAAGAATAAATTCTCAAGTGTCAAGATTTAGTATAAGAATGAAATAGAAAAGGTAGCAACCAGGAAAGAGTAAGAAGTGTTTATAGGGCAACATGTATTATAAAAACTTTGCAACAAAACAGATTTTAAGGAACTACTCTTCAGGATTTAGTGTATACTTTGGGGTTTTTTAGCAGTGTAAAGAAAGGATGGTTCTGTAGGTAGATCAACTAGGTTTTAGCAAACAAAGTTACAAACCGAAGTCCATTTCTAATTAATGCAGGTGTATCCATCAGGACAATAGAATTTGGGAATGACAGTTATATATTCGGCATCTAGAAGTAGATGGTAAGGGACTCTGGCCCCCTACAGTTGTGTCACAAAACTTTCAGACAGTTGACATTGAGAAAGGAACTGAAAGGGTAGATGTAGGAATGTGAACCTCCTCTCTGTGAAAAAAGTTAACAAATCCAAATTAAAGAAAAAGAATATCTTAGACTTAGATGCTGTAGAAACACTTGAGAAACATACTTCTGTTATTTCTCCTGCCTCTGAGTTTCAAGACAATATAGAGCTCTCTTGAAACAAAAACATTTAGGGACAACAGGAATAGAGGATATATCTATTCAAAACTTTCTCTCATATTTCCTATTTGCTGGTTTGCATTTCAGCATTTCAATGCATAGGGAGCCCAGCGGATAGATTATGTTCATACATAGCTATGAAGAACCTGGACACTGATATGTCACGACAAGGGTACCTAAGTCCTTTGTAGTCATATCCTTGCTGTGCCTTTGCTTCTGACTTCTAAAATGTATACAATAGCACTTTCCTACCTAGTGAGTGTAATAGGAAGGAAAAGAAAGTAAATACAAGGGACACAGCAAAACTATAGTAAAAACGAACTCTCAATTACCTAAGTCAGACATCATAAGCATTGCACGAGATTTCACGTTGCCAAAAGTCATCTTTTCAGTGATCCTCTATAACTTTTAATGTTTTGCCAAAGAAAAGTCATCATGCAAAATGAAAACACACTTTGATTCTTTAATATCGCTAGCATAAATATAGTTTTCTCAATGTGTTTCATCTTCCTTTTCTTGCCAGGTGTCAATATCAGCACTACAGAGTGTTGGTGAAAGAACTTTGTGTGCTAGGATAGTGAAAGAGATGTTTTGTAAACATCTCAGATATTTCCTTGTAAATAGGGATATAATGTTTAAAGGAAATTACTGAAGTGGTGATGTTATACGGCTAAACTCTCACTTAGATGATAGCATTCAATGTCCCTTCCTAGATGTGCTACTTCAGCATTTCAAATTGGAGACAGAATGTCAAAACTCCTATGCAAGTCATTGTAAAATACTCTGGTTCATAGAGTAATCCATCCAATATATTGCATTAAAAAGAGATATGAGACCTTGGAATAGAAATACAACTTTTAGAAGTTTTAATCTTGGGTTTTAATTCACTAATTCATCTCTCATTAAATTTTGAAGGATATGTTAATGTAATTTATTTTCTTAACACTGAAACAGGAGAAATTGTTTTCCCAGGATTGTTTTCTCTGTTTTCTTCTAAAGGTTAAAAAGAATTAAAATATGTTGGCTTAGGGAACAGACAAATAATGCTATTCTGAATGTTTGAATGTTTGAATTTCTATGTATCCTCAAAACATGTGGTCGTTAAAGATCCTGCAGCAATTTTCTTCAGAGTCAGGGCTGACTTTTCTGACTCTATTTCAATCTCATTGATTAATATAACAAATCTNTTGGCTTAGGGAACAGACAAATAATGCTATTCTGAATGTTTGAATGTTTGAATTTCTATGTATCCTCAAAACATGTGGTCGTTAAAGATCCTGCAGCAATTTTCTTCAGAGTCAGGGCTGACTTTTCTGACTCTATTTCAATTTCATTGATTAATATAACAAATCTCTTCTGTTCAGAGTCCCCAATGTTGTGTGAAGAGGCTGGCTTTCCAAAAACCGTGTCCTAGGATGCATTTTTGTGTGTCTGAAGGAGATATACGAGGTGTGGAAAAGGTTATAACCATCTACTTTGGATATTCTCTGTCTTCAAGATTTAAGGCAAGCAGAAATCAAGGTGCCCTCAAACTATGATATATTATGATTGTCCATATCCAAGATACAGGAACGGAAGAACTGTGAAGTGATCCTAAAATTATTGCAAGATTTGTTTAAAACTGATAAGCAGGTGTTTTATGAAATAAGTATACAACTGAGATGGTGGTACTGGATAATAAAGAAGGTGAACCAAATCAGTAATAAGATAGCCATATAACACTGTATGACAATATATGGAAAGCCTACATGAAGAATTGAGACCTTTTGAACTGACCTATCCTGTCCAAACATACATTCATTATCTTCATTGCTTTGCTTTGTGTTTTAGATGCTGAACAATGATTCAGTCTCTAAAGTCCTCCTATAAGATTATTCTTTGGAAGTGGGATAAGAACAAAAAAGAGGGAAGGGAAAGGCTTATGTGGCATTTCGTCTTAAACTCAGAAACACTGACACTGCTTGTTAAAACCAATGCCAGCACCTTCTGAGAATTGAGTAGAATAGTGATAAACATAACTACTGAAAACTTTATTCCTGGAATGTGTCATGAACCACTGTCTTAAAAAGTCACTAACCAACCCCACTCCCTTGCCCTGGAAAAAACCAAACCCAACATCACCCCCTGCAATTCTCCTATTATGGATTTTGTTTGTTTAAAGGCAGGGTATTTAACAGTATAATAAACACATGGATTGGAGAACATTAAAGATCCAGTTGCTGAATCACTTTAAATTAAAAGAAATCAGAGAAGTAGAGTCTGGAATCTAACAGAGTCATGATAGAGTGATTGTACATCAGATCCTGTAGAAAGGAGTGGGAGAAAATTAAATACATGAAGAAGGTGCCCAAAGAGGGCATCCTTCCTAGGCCATACAGTGTAAAAATTTGAGCCGAAGTATTTACGTGACCATGAAGGGGCTACATACATATGTGTGTGTCTGCACATATTTGTACTTTCAAATTGATTTAAAATAAAGAAATGAATTGAATATTTTCTGATATACAGTCATTCTATCATGAGCCCGTTAGATTCCAGGCTTTCTGTGATTAGTTTTCCTTTCATGCTAGTCATCTCAGCTTTGTTCCCACTTTTCCTCTCAGTTATCTCTTGCGTTCCTCTCTTTCAACTTTCCTCACTTTCAGTAGGTGCAACCATCTATTTTTACATGCAGATTTCAAGAGACATACAGTGTGCCTACATTAATGTCCTCAGGAGCGCACTTTCAAAGTGCTTCTCACAGTTCTCTCCACTTGTCTTCAGTTCACATAGTGAAATAAACCCAGACTCTAAGAACTGGACTTTTAGATGTGACCTAGAAAATGTGACTTAGGGGTGCACAGATTTCATTCATCCTACAAATGGGCCTTCAGTTTATGGGACCAAACAAGAAGTCTGCAGTAATCTCCTCCATACCAAAGAATATGTTTTTAAAGATGTGGGGTTCTCAGCACTGATTCCACACACTGTCCTCTTACTGTGTGTCTTGCTAATGTGAACGTGTGCTTAATTTTCTTCAGTCACAAGATGCAGAGATTTTGGTTTTTTCCCTTTAAATTTTAGATTTCATAAAGAAATTTCAGAGACAGGCTCCACTGTTTAGAGTCTTACCTAGTTTTGTCAATCTAGAAATTACTTTGAGTAGCTCTTGGGAAAGTCTTTTTAAATGGATTGTCATTGTTCTTAGCTTCAGGGTTTGAGACAATTCTTTGAGTATTTCTGATTCTGCAACAAGAATAAGTCATAGAAATACACTGTAATAAATATGATGTAAGAAAAATGTGCAGAATCTGGGTTTCTCCAATATCTGGTTAATTGTGTATTTTCTTCTTATATTAGCTGAATAAAATATAGATGTTCTTTTGCTATTTAGTTGCTAGCTCTTCTAGCATGTGACTTCTGGAGCCTTCAGGTTCTTCGAGGAACAGCATAAGAATGAAAATGACTGAGAGTCCTCCTTCACTTCTGCTCTCAGGAACTGTGGGTTTTTCAACTACATGGCAAGATGTTATCAAAATAAGATACCTTAGTGATGAAAGTTTCTGCTCCTTTTCTGTCCATAGATTATAAATCTGTGAACACCAAGAAGTCTTAGCTGCAGAGCTGTTCATAGACAATTTTGAATAGCCTGGTTGTACTAATCATCATTATTCCATAAAAATGTCAACCTCTCCTCCAACTTCAATCCCATATGCTCTTGATCACAATCTTCTGCATTTCATCAAATGAGGCCCTAAATGAACTCCATTTGATCCTTTCACCCCAGAGAATTTCACCCAAGTTCAGTTTTAAGTTGTAAAAGGCCAAAGGAGGATATCTGCATTGTATCTGTATCTTTCCCAACCTTAAAAAGTATCCTGACTGATGAATTAAAAACTGTTCTTGAATTGATATCTTTTTATTTTGGAAGCAGAAGAGAGATGGAAGCCCTTGATGGTGTGTTTAGGTGTTCTTCTAACCATTCACTTTCAAGAAAGCAAGATTCTTTTTCATTTTATTCTGAACAGATTGTTTTTACTAGTCTCTAGGATAGTACTTGGGAAGTCTACATGTGAAAAAGGATCACAAAAGCTCAAAACAGAGATATGGTTAGTGAGTTATTAAAAGCAGCTCAAACTTGATATGGACAAGGAACTAAATTAAATACTACTATTGGTGAGAACAGAAATAAGATTTGTACAACTACATCTATACTGAAATTTCAAAGATTTCAGGTCTGGGTCTTATCATCTTTAGTCTCCTCAACCTATAGAACCATACACTTGTCTTGGAAGGGAGCTTATCCCCCCTGCAATTTTGATAGATCAGGTAATATCAATGGTTAAACACAACATTGTGTACATCTGAAATTAAGAAAGAATTCCTTTTTGATACAAAAATTCAAACATTTCCTCTTCAGGGTTTCATTACACAAAGTGATTTGCATTTTGTCATTCTTCCTAGAGAAGCTTTAGCCACCCTTAATCTAGTGTCAAAAACACTGAAGGACAGACACAACTGGTGTAGCAGGAATCCAAATAATATATAAGTATATGTGACCCTTGGTTTGTGATTTTCCCATTAACCTGTCCAAGCTCAACAATCGTTTTGATAGTGCTACCAGTATAATCTAGCAGAAGTAAATTAATTTTACTTTAGTTAAAGACCAAGTAGTGCTAGTTATAAAGATAGAATTTCTGTGGAGAGGGGAACAATAAATCAAAAGGTGTGTTTAACCATGTTGCACNTGGTGAAAATTAACTCTATCATAGCTGAACCCAGGACACACTTCACAGTTCAAGTTGCTATGGGCCTTTATTAAAGTGTGCCATACTCCATCTCCAAATCCTCCTGATTCCAGTATGCCATCCTGTGTTGGGTCTGTGTGGCAGGGCTTTGGTATCACAGGAAGGGCTACATGGGTGGCTCCTGTGAGAAGCTGTTAGAAGCTCCCTTGGCTCCAACTCGGACCTACCTTGGGCTGAGACCAAGCCAATTAGTGCTGGTAGATGTACCTCTGCAATAACTGGTTTAAGAAAGGGACAAAGAAACTGTTAAAAAGACCTCCAGCAGAGAGAGGATTGGGATGTGAGAGAAACACCTATGCAGATACCAAGGTCAGTGAGGAAGGAGAAGAAGGAGGCATACTGGAGCAGAGATTTCCCTGCAGCCCATAATAAGAGGGCAGGCTGTCCCCCTGCATCCCACAGAGGAACGTGGTGGAGCTCCCCATGAAGGAGCATGGAGGAGCAGAGATGGACCCGCAGCCCATGGAGGACCCCAGGCTAGGGGATGTGCCTGCTCCTAAAGCAGGCCGTGACTCTGTGGGAAGCCTGCGCTGGGTCAGTACGTTCCTGAGGGACTGCACCACCTGGGAAGGACTTACATCAGAGGGATTTGTGAAAGACTGTCTGTTGTGGGAGAGACTCTGTGTTGGAGTATGTGAGGAGCCCTCCGCTTGAGGAGGAAGGAGAAGCAGAGACAACATGTGGTGCAAACTGCATTCCAAGTCTCTATGTGTCACTGAGGGGGGAGGAGGTAGAGACATCGCGAGTGAGGTGACTTGAGCCTGGGAAGGAGGGAGGGGTAGGGGAAAGTGTTTTTAAAATCTGGTTTCATGTCTCATAATCCTACTCTGTTTTGATTAATGACAAATTAAACTGATTTTTTTCCCTAAACTGAGTCTGGTTTTTGGCTGTGACCATAATTGGTGAGTGAACCCTTCCTGTCATTGTCTCAACCCACCAGCTTTTCGTTACATTTTCTCTTCCTCATCCCACCGGGGAGGGAGCAGTGAGTGAGCAGCCATGGGGTGCTTTGTTGCCGACTAGACCTAAATCATAACACATCCATTTGGTTTAATCTCATTTCAGCAGGCTTGTTACACTTTTTATACTCAGAACACCTTGCCATGCTAGTAATGACAGAATGGAGTAAGATACTTTCTTGAATAGTTCCGAAATCACAAAATGACCTTCAAATGATCCAAAATCTAGCTTCTAGTGTATTCCTTTAATAGTTCTAATTTTAGCTGTGTAAAGTTGTATTTGCTATTATTACATAGAAAATTGAAAAGAGAGTTACAATTAATGGAGTTTATGAAAACACTGTATTGAGACAATGTGCTCTTAACTCTACCAGCTTTAACAACTTACTTTCTTCACCAGTTTTTCTTGTTTATGCCCCTTGTTATCTGTGTCTTGCTGTATGTAAGTTTTAGAAAATTCTGAACAAGAACTTGGCTTTTTGAGTTGTACTTCTTACATTTTGCTATTCCTTAATAGAAATAAAAATAATATTGGTCCAGCTTCTCTGATGGTGTAAATCATCGTAGCAACACTGATATATACCAGCTGAGACTATCACACAGTAATTCCGCTCTGTCTCTGTTATATGCTGTCTGTATATCTTCTGTACTGGTGAATTAGTTTAACCAACATCTATGGGGACTTTCCATTTTTTCAATTAGGAGAGAGGTCATTAAGGGTAGAGTTTTGAGAAAATACAGAAAGCAGTGTAGGGAAAGGTCCTAAGCTCATAAATGTTCTTAATTATATATTGTGTCTTTAGTGTAAAGAATTACCTTCAGGTCATTCTGTCTCTTTTATCAGAATAAATCACCATCATCATCATTCACTTGTGCATTCAATTCACGACATAATAGTGTCAGAGGTGGCACAGAATATATACATATATACTCAAATTCCAACACAATGACCCAAATTGTGTCTACAGCTGCCAAGCAGACTGCAATAGACATTTAACAGAAAGAGCTTATTTTAGAGAAATATTTGTTCCTGCTGAAGGGAGGTAAATGAAACAACAGCTTAGTGAAGCAGCTCAAGGAACTAGATTCAAAACCTATTTATCTCATAACTGACAATATGGTTGAATATCTCATCCTAATCCCCAGTTCATATTTGAAAAATACCACAGCATGTGCTGAATGGCAATTTTTACTTCAAATACAGGGAATATTGAAAAAGAACGGTGCACTAAATTTCAAAACTGCATCAGCATATTTACACCAGTATATTTTCATGGTGGAAAACAGCAGTTGTAAGAATTTCATAGGTTAAGCTTACATGCATTCTGCAGACATGAACATTTAAGCTCAGAGTTTTCCTGTATACACGGTATTCCTAAGAAAAATAATTCAGTTCCGTCCTTGGCAATCCTGTGATTATGAACTGTAATAGTAGTCAAACATTTTAAGTTCAACTATTGAATTTTCCGAAGAGTTTTCTGAAAAATTCCTATGTAACCACATGTTTGTGTTATATTTGCAAAACAAGACGATTCTGCATTTGCACAGTGCAGCTTTACAAGCCTGATGGGGACTGCAAGGATGTGGGCAGAACAGCTCTGGTATATCTGATTTCACAGTGCATGTAATATAAAGCCACTTTACAAGTGCAGAGTAGCTTTCAGGTGTTGGACTTGTTATGCACCTGCAGATCAGCTCCATGATGTAGGTACATCCAGCACATATACATTATGATCCTTAACTCACTAGTCATCTCCAGATATAACCTGAGAAAAAGCAAAGTGTTTTTGAGAAAATTTGTCTGCTGTCTCATGGATGACAATCTGACATTGATCTTAGTTCTTCATGTATACTTTATATGGATATTTAAGGATGCAATGGCTCCAGACCAAGGACAGAGGTAACAGATCATGAGATGCATTCCCGTAAAAAGACACCTTTTAAAAAAAGCTGGTAATACAGCATGTATATTTACTACAATGAACTTTTTTAAAAAATAATTATTTACACTTTTTATCCCAGAACTGATCCCTTCAGGACAAACTCAGAAAGCAAGCAAAAAAGGAGTCCAACATCACCAATTAATATAAGTGCATTTAATATTTTTTATGCAGCTCAGTCTGCCTTTTGTTTTGCTCCTGAAAAGTTATAGGGAAAGTTGTTTTCTCCTTAACCCATTACAAGTAGTAAAGTAGCAGATATCTCACAATTAATCCAATTTTCAGAAATACAGATGGACAGATAACGTAGGTAAGTATCCAGTGTTTAGGTTGTGAATGTAGTCTAAGCTTTTTCAAAGTTAACTCATTCCTAATTAAATTTTGAGAAAAAGATAAAATGTAACAAGCAATTTGAGATGACACTTGACATCTGTTTCTGAATAACTGCCCATGTTGATAATTAATTCTGTTTAAGTTCATAGATGTGTAAATAGACATGTAAACAAAGAGCTAGTAGTTTGGGAAAGAGTAATTCCTCTTAATTAGAAATAATTGATGCAAAATTACCTACTCTAAATTAAGTTAATATTTTTTATTTTTTTTTACTTCATGTTAAATAAGGCTTACTGTAAGACAGAAATTTACGTTGGGCTTCTTTCTCTAGTGAATGATCCAAACCCTAGCAATGTCAGCAGGAGTTTTGCATTTACTTCTTTGCATCAGGCCATGGTGTCCCCAGAAGCAATGAGCCATGCCAACACTTGATTCCAGCACTTACTTTCAGAGCACTTACTTTTTGAAGTGGCACTGTAGATAAATTTAGACTGTTCTATTAAAGTCTTGAATCTGAATTGCAACCTCAATTCGACTGAGTGAGCTTAGAACAGATATTATTTTGATAGACCATTTTTATTTCTAACTATATCTGCTTGATAATATAAAGGTAAAAAAATGTAAGGTGTTTTAGTTCTTCTTTAACATTATATTTTTTGTTTTACAGGATTTGTTCATTGATAAGTGGTGAGTCAATCTGGGGTGCTGCAGAAAAGGCTTGTTTTATTGTATGTTGTAGGTAAAGAAAGCACAGGGCCATGATACATTATCCTTTCATTCTCAAAACATCTTACTGGTGCATGTTGGCACCTGCAGAAGTTTATGATGATTATGTATTTCAGAGATCCCAAAGTAGTAACTTGGTATGTATTCTTATACTTTTGCTAATACAGCTGAATCTGGATACAAACCATTCCTCAAATCCTACCTTAACCAAAACTCAGCTTTAGTAGGGTGTTCTATGATGCATTGTTCTAAAATACAGGACATAACCCTTCCAATGCTTCTGTTCCCTAAATATTGACAACACTCCTGCGTTTAGAAAACTAGCATCAGACCTATGAATGCCAGATATTATCTGTAACTTCATATGAAACATGCTAAAATTGTCTCAGAGTAAACAAAATAATCATTCTCCTAAAGAAAAGATGCAACCTGATCTGGGCGGGGTAAAATGTGCTAATGACTGTAAAACATTATTTATTAAAAGAAAATTACAAATGGACTGTCAATCAGAATGCCAATTTACAATCTAATGAGACTTAAATTAACAAAGATATAAATCTGTGTCCCTTCAAATGATCTTTTTAATGGCCAGGAAGTATGTCAGTAGGATAAGACTTTAGCTAGAATCTATTAGTCATATAATAAAGCTATTTAAACCTTCGTTACTCCCAGCAAAGCTACAACTACGCAACCCTAGAAACATTATCTGATATTATTTTCGACAGTAGTATTCTCTAGAGCTAGTACATTAAAATGCGACAGATTAAAATGTTATTCTAGAGGCTTGCTATGCTGTGAAGATGTTACGTTGTCCTAGAGTTCTTGTGAATGACAATATTATGTATAATTTAAATTTTGTGTTGATGTCATATCTTCAGTAGACTCAACAACTCACATCATGAAATTTAGTTGACAAGCACAAAAGGGAACCTTCAACTTGGAAGTTTTCTGATTCATATGTTCCCCTTTAGGTGTAGTAAATTCACTCATTCCAGTACTATCTACATGCAGAAATAAATATTCAGAAGTTGTTCAGAGTTTTCAGAGTCCAGCCAATTGCAATAGCCAAGCCCTTTTCCACTAATCCTATTAGCTGTACACTGAGAGTCGCTGCAGTGAGGCAGGAGACTTCCCTGATTGTGAAACATGACTAAATCAAAACAAGGCATCCATCAATTTTTTTTTTTTGAAGGAGCATAAACTATAAGACTACTTTTTCAATTAAGTAGATTTAAATCACAGATCAGTGCTGACCTTACTTTACCCATCTTTGTTGCCACTGTGTGAGGAGGAAGAAGTATTTTGTTTCTCATTTACTTAAGAATATTATACTGATATTACCCCATTTCATTCACTAGAAATAATTACCCTCATCATCATCATCATCTATCTGGTCCTTGTACTAGCAATGTGCCTATGAGTCACAGAGAGAGACAGGAGATCTATCTTTCGGTAAAAAGCAGAAATTCATACCACTTTGTCAGCCATCCAAGGAACCACAGTAGAAGGCATTGGTGCCTCACAGTACTGTGTATAAAAACTGTGTAGGTGTAACTCATTACCAGCAACAGCAAATCTTTGATGTCTGAGAGACTTTCAGAATCAGATAACCTCCCATTACTTTCAGGAGACACTGTATATCCCACCTTCTTTCAACCTAGGGATTTGTTTAACTTTTAAAAAATATAACCCCATTTTATATATGCCAAAATACTTGGCTATCACACCATGTCATGGCTAGTACATTTAGCTGACAGTTTGAAGTAAATGAAGACAGACAAGTAAGTCCTAAACTCTAATGTGAAATTCTAATGCCTTTAAAATGAAGAGGATTTTGCTTTGTTCTATTTTGCAATAACTATAACGGGATAAATAATTATTCTTGGCTATGCTACTGATGTACTGTGAAGCCTTGGGTGAGCAACTTAATTCCACAGAGCTGTAGTTTGTCCTTTATAAGGTAAAAGAATGTCATAATGGAAAGTATATTCTTGGCTTAATAAAACTAGTGTTTCTAATGTTCTGTGAGAAGTCTGAAGAAAATACATATAACTGCAATTATATGCTTTTATTATTGCTGTAACATATGAGTTCCATTCAGCAGCAAAAATTGTGTAATCTTTATTTTTCAAACTAACAATCCATATGTAAGATAATGACAGACATTGTTAGAGAAATATAAGGTAGATAGATAGACACAAGAGACAGTTTAAAAGCACAGCTACAGCATTGCTGTACAATGCTATTGCTGAGAAGGATTCCAATTCTGAGCATAACAACATAAATGGAGTGCGGGGAGAAAAGGAAGACAGGCTCAAAAGTAACATATTAATTTATACCACTTTGGCATTACATTTTTAAGCACCCAAGCTAAAACAAAGACAAAACACAAGCTAACTTTAGAATCAAGTCTGATCATGTTAAAGCACGTAGTGGTAAAAACTCTTTGTGTTGCAAGTCAAAATCATTACTAGTGTGAAGCCTATTGTCAGAGCTCATACCAGATGTGAGTTTGGCCCTGGATGTTAAAAAGCACTGCAGTACAAGATGAAAAAGTCTTTCTAAAAGATAGTAATTTTATTTGCATGCAGAAGTATGGGTAACAGACATCTGGCTTAGCAGGAATGAGCAGCAAAGGTGGCAGCATGAGCAACAAATTTTGTTATTATTAGCAATTTAAATGCAGGTATCAGATCGGTTATGTATTTGAATCATTCATCAGCGTTTGCTCCAAGGCTAAAACTTTCTTTCTGAAAGTTCTGTAAGATTTCAGTCAAAACACTTTTCTCCATAGAAAGAAATAGAGGGGAAAGAACAGAGAAAAACACATCAAAGGAGATTTTCCAAGATTATTAAGATTTTTTGATGTTTAAAACATAATTGAAGCATTATTTACAATCTAGAAATTCAGTGTAATCCCAAGTCTATAGAAGATCTTGAAATAGATTTCTCTCGGACAGCTCTCTGACTTCCATGCACGTGACAATTTTCGTGATTTGTATGCTTGGAAAAATCACCAGCTTTTCATCTTTGCTATTAACATTCCAGCAACCATCTCGTTAGAAACTCTTATTCTGTGATTACGATGTGTAGGCTTACTCCAAATGGCTCTTTCTGCTTATGTAATATTCTTTCAATACTGAATCCTACTAAGACAGTCAATTACAGCCATTCTCCCCTGTCAGAGCAATGAAGCATTTATGTACTTGAGATATTCATGTCTGGAGGTTTAGTTTTAAGTCTAAGAGCTCTCCTCACCTTCTGAAATTCCTAGCTTTATCAAGTAATTTTGTTATATAAAGTCATTACAGAAGGAAAGATTCTTTCATTATTCATCACTTGCTAGCACCAAAAATCTTAAAACAGTTTCTGTTTCAGCATTCAACAAGGTAGATGAACCAGTCTCTCAGTACATTAGGAGACATACAGACAGAAGATACCCCATTTAAGCATACATGAATACTTCATGGTTTCAAGGAAATTTGGGGCCAGTTATGGTTAAGTAGCCAGATAATTTTTTTTTTTTTCTGAAAACATGGTATGGTAGATAGTCAAAAGGCCTAGGAAGATGGGAAATTTTGGTACCACATTTCCAAAACATCAGTCCCTATAACTCAGCCATCACAAAATGAGTAGTTATATACCAGCCTGAACCAGTGTGGTGGGTTGACCCCGTCTGGACACCAGGTGCCCAACAAAGCCACTTTTTCACTCTCCTCCTCAGCTGGACAGAGGAGAGAAAATATAATGAAAGGTTCATGGGTCAAGGTAAGGACAGGGAGAGATCACTCACCAATCACTGTCACAGGCGAAACAGGCTCAACTTGGGGAAAATTAATTTATTACCAATCACATCAGAGTAGGTAAATAAGAAATAAAAACTAAATCTTAAAACACCTTCTCCC
>VZSC01008318.1:210271-252699 GCA_013398225.1 Steatornis caripensis | reverse complement strand
CCAATAATTCAAAGAAAACAAACAGTTCCTCAATCTCAAGTATGACACTGAGGCAATCTGAGATGGAGCACTACTGAAATGATACACCAACTGTTTCAGCCACAGAGCATACTGAAAAAGCTGAAGTATCCGGTGAAGGAAGGATGAAAAGGAATAGACCGGGACAGAGGCACTAGACAAACAAAAGAGAGGAGGATATTCTCAGGGTAGTACTCAAAACATAAGAACATTCTCAGGGGAGAGAGGCCACTAAAAACTAGAGCTCTATTTGAAACCCAGAGCTACCTCTTGAAGAATTTCTAGATATTCAGTACAGGCAGCATCCCCACCTTCCCAGCGAAGGCTTGAAAGGGAGGGTCAGCCTAATCATGCTGCCCTGCTTCCAGCCCGAACCACTGCCTGCCACTGCAGATTGAAACCAGCTGAGAGTCAGAGTCACATCCTGTCTCCTCAGAGACATAATCCTCACAGCTTCAAGTTGGCTGGGCCTGGATTTACCGATAGGCCAGATTTCTGAGCTATTATTAAAGGTCCCCTTCCAGAGCTAATCTATGTACAAAAGGGCCTCAGCCACCAGGAATTCTCCTCAAATACTGGTCAGTGTGCCAAGAGCTTCAGCGACGGCAGAAAAGACTGGTAGCAGGCAGCAGCCTCATGTGAAGAGCTCAAAAGCAGAACATATGAAACTCAGCCTGTACATATTATGTCAGGCCACCAGCACTGTCCTGGGGATCAGATACTACCTCTAGCACTACAGAAAACATTCTAAAGAAGTCTAAAGGCCTGGTCTGGAGAACAAAGCCTTCTTGGACACAGCACTTCACATGTGTGCTCTTGCTCAGTCATTCTTTTGCATGTTGTTAGAAGTAATGTATTTTTTAACTTTAGCTTAAGCTCTGTGGATTAAAATACCATGGCAAGAATCCAAAGATACAAATCCAGTGCAATTACTGCGACAGGCTTGTTATCACAGCCCCACATGAAGCTGGAAGTCAGTGTGAGGCAAACAGGCACATGATCAGTGAGTCTCTGTACTCTCCAGAGGTCTCACACACCAAACAACTCTAGTTTGCTCTCTGCATACAAGATGACAGGTTGATTCTTACTTGATGGCATGGTACATGTCTTCCAATATGTCCTGTTCAAAATCTTTGCCTCCATTCACACCTTTCAGGTTCTTTCGAAACTCCTGAAAAAAGTGACACCAATGTTAATTCCTAATATCTCCAGCTTTAAGTGCTTGGCTAGGATCAGTACTCCACTTGTTTTTCACGGGACCAGAAGGAGATTTTCCTGTGTTCTTCAACACTCAGCGTCAAGGTTCAAAGACTAAATGCTACTCTTAGCGGCAGTAGTGTGCTGCAACCCCTGTCTCTGCTCACAAGGAAAGAACAGAGACACAACATGACACCTGCTTAGCTGAGGCTGAACAACAGAATGACATGTTTATACCACTGCATTGACACTCAGAGGACTTCAGCTCTCTAGAAGCCCACAGACGTTCAACAATCTTCTCATTCTTACTATGTCTTAGGATATAGTTTGTTCACACACACACACAAGCCTCCTGATGAACTTGACAAGTTGTCTGCTAAGCTTGTATTTCTTCAGACTGCCCCTTGCCCACAGCTCCCCTCTCCAACTGTGTTCAACTTCAGTGCTGCACACCAGCTTACTGTGTATATGAGTGATGAATGCCAGGGAAAAAAAGAGAATGCCACTGAGATAAAAATAGGTACTACTAAAAAACCCAGAGAAGACAGGTGCCTATGCAGGTTAACACTCACCTCCAGAGTCATTGGGACATTCTGCTTGCGGACATTATGGTTGTGCTGGTCAGTGTTCAGCATAATAACTGCATAGGCCAGGGCAAAGCAGGCATCACTATTAGCAAATGGGGACCCATTTGATTTCTGAAAGGCAAATGTACGCACAAATTAGTCCTACAGCAACAGCAATATCAGTGACCCAAGACAGCCACTTTCCTACCCATGGTACTGAATCATCTCAGAGACAAACAAAAACCCCAGACTCTGGCTCCAGTTTCCAAAAAGCACCCTGGAAATCCACGTGCCACTGCCATCTCCTACAAAACAACAGCTGCTGCCTGCAGGGCACAGAAAGCTTTTACAGGCAGTTTGATCTGATATGTCCATCATGGCAAGCAGATGCACAAAAAAGACTGTTGTTTTGAGCTGTCTGCCCACTAAGTACGCACCCTCCAATGTTCTGTGAAGGCTTCTAACAGTCTCTGGATTACAGGTGCCTCTCCTGGCAATCTGAAGGCCTCTAGATAAAGTCGCAAAGCTTCATCCAGCCTTAAACCTTGGAAGCTGAAAGTCCTGCACAAAGAATGAAATGCAGTGAGAAACTGAAACAGGATGGGAAAGGTAGGATAAACTTACTGACTACAGTCTCGTATGTTTCAGCATCAGAATACCAGATTTCACAGAGAACAGACAGTAAAGAAGGAAGGGTGAGGAGAGAAGAAATATACAGAATCATAGATTAGTAGGGGTCGGAAGGGACCTCTGGAGATCATCCAGTCCAACCCCCCTGCTAAAGCAGGTGCCCCTAGAGCAGCGTGCACAGCAACACGTCCAGGCGGGTTTTGAATCTCTCCAGGGAAGGAGACTCCACAGCCTCCCTGGGCAGCCTGGGCCAGAGCTCTGTCACCCTCACAGGAAAGAAGTTCTTCCTTATGTTCAGGTGGAACTGCCTGTGCTCCAGTTTGTGCCCATTGCCACCTGTCCTGTTGCTGGGCACCACTGAAAAGAGCCTGGCCCCATCCTCTTGGCACCCGCCCTTTAGATATTTGTAAGCATTGATGAGATCCCCTCTCAGCCTTCTCTTCTCCAGGCTGAACAGACCCAGCTCTCTCAGCCTTTCCTCACAAGAGAGATGCTCCAGTCCCCTCATTATCACTGTTGCCCTCTGCTGGACT
Source organism: Steatornis caripensis (assembly GCA_013398225.1). Classification (NCBI taxonomy): domain Eukaryota; kingdom Metazoa; phylum Chordata; class Aves; order Caprimulgiformes; family Steatornithidae; genus Steatornis; species Steatornis caripensis. The sequence continues at coordinate 249,755 of VZSC01008318.1, read as the reverse complement.
CTCTCCAGTCATTCCCTGTCTCTCTTGAACTGGGGAGCCCAGAACTGGACACAGCACTGCAGATGTGGCTCCACCAGGGCAGAGTAGAGGGGGAGGATCACCTCCTTCGACCTGTTGACCACACTCTTCTTAATGCACCCCAGGATACCATGAACAGGCAAAAAATAATAAAAGAGAGTCAACAACTCTACAGGTGATTAAGTATGTAATCATCTCTCCAGTCTTCACAGCGACTGGCCTTACTGAAAGCAGGTCGAGTACCCTACTATTATATGTATCTAAGGTGTTACCATATGCAGGAGATGCCTAAAATTAAGGCATGGTGGTACACAGAGAACCAAGCAATACAAATCCAATGCCTCCAGGAACCACTGTTCAACTGCCTTTTTTATTTTATTTATTTATTTATTTTTTAAATCACTGAACTCTTATCATTCACCCCTTTCTGATTAAAAAGATACAGAAAGATACTCACCCAACAAAGCTTTCCAGCAAGTCTATGTTCTTACGGTCACTCACAAATTCCCCAATCATCTTTTTGTCCAGCCGAGGATTTTCCCGTAGCCACCTGGCCACCTCATTGTTGTCGATAGGGGTGGCAAGAAGGTTCTTCTCCTGCAGAAACTGTATCCCTTTCTTTGGCTTTTGGTTGAACTGCTCTGTGCCGGTTATCAGGAGCTGAAGGAGACGTTCTGATAATTATAAGCTTGAAATGCGTTTCTTACTTTAGATTGTTCTTGGCATTTGAACCAAAAGCAAAGTAGAAAATAGATCAACCTCAGTATGATCAAGTTTGTTGTACTGTGTAACCCGGCAAGAAGGCTACCAAGGCCAGAAAACCTGCATTCATTGTAAGGATTCACTGTCAAATAACACTGGACAGCGCAAGCATGAGCTGCCATCTTTGAAAAGCCTTGACCGAGCAGTTAGCTCTGCTACTCCAAATGCCTCACCTGCTCTAGTACATAAACAAAGCAGAGGAAGGTCTATGTGGCCAGACATGTGGCAACATCATCTCTACCCAGTTACAACAGCAGCACTGTGCCATGCCCTCCTCTGTCCACTTTGGCTCCAGGCTCTCATACTCTACCTCACTGCCAGGAGACATGCAGCAAGAATCCTTGGTAATTATTCACCAGTTACAAGGAAGAAGTGCTGCAAAAGCTTAAACTAAGAACCAGAAAACATTCTGCTGGTAAGACATGGTCCCAGGAACATCTGGTATTACAGCATGACAAGGCTATTAGCAGCCTGAGAAGAGCAGGTGCATTTTTGGTTTTGAAGGGAAGTCAACTACTCTGCCCTGCTTGATTCTTATTTTAGGAAACTAGACTGTACCACAGTCACGGTGTAATAACACACCTGACTAAGAATGGGTTAACTGAATGTTCTTGGTGGTGTTCAGAAAAACCAAAAGCACAAACAACTGCATGAACTTTACTAAGGCACCAGAATAAATGTCAGTTCCCTGTCAGCTCCTATCACGATCAAACTGCTAGCGATGACCTAGTGAACTAAATTCGTGACCATCATGATTACTAGCTCCCCTGGGTTTCTCAGTACCTCAGAAGCCACCAGCTCTCTGTCACCTGCTTCCCCTGCCTGGGTGAACATCCTCGAATTGCAGTGAAACACAGACCCTGAAATAGCACAGAGTACACAAGGACCCAGTGAGGGCATAACAAAATAATAACTGTGGACTGGTTCTACAGAGTGGTTATACTTCTTCAGACCACCTAAAAGGGGCCCAGACTGCTGGCAGTTTGCAGTTTATTTATCACGTCAGTCCTATGCTTCTGAGCTTCTGGTCATTGCCTTTGGAAACATCAAAGAAAACTTTCAATTCGATCCATAATTTGTTTTCTGCTTTTATTTAGCTTTTTTCCTCCTTCCAGCCATGGTAATAATTAGAACTTCAGAGGTTACAAGAAGCAAAACATGCTGGTGCCACGTCAGCATTAATGTTACTTAAGCTGAATGTTTTGTATGCCCTGTGCATGTGCTCAGGATGAAACCATTAGCAGATTTAGGGTCAGGAAAGGATTTTCCCCTCAGCAAGCTAACAGAGATTTATGAACATCTTTCTGCCCTTTGCTGCGGTGTAAGGCACAGCCCTTTTTCTAGGGCCACCTGGAACTTTATTTAACGAACTCTCAGCCACTGGCAATGCTCTTGTTTTCTTCTAACCTTGTTTTCCAGCACAGTAAAGCTGGAGTATTATCAGAGGTTTTCAGTTAGGACAGTGCAAGCACTACACAAGCTCCCTTCTCAACAATGGACTTTCACATAAAGTTCACCAGCAAAGCTGCCCTGAAAGCTAGATTTAATGCAAAGCAAAGGGTTACAAATGAAACAGTAACTAAATCAATATTAATTCTTAGAAATTAGCTAATGCCAAAACCTAGTGGTTCCTTTGAAGACTGTGCTGACAATCACTTCCCCCCACTGCCCTTGTGGGGGAAGCCAGTTAGCATTATCCCACCGCAGCACTGCATCACAGGTAAAGAACCAAGTTCCTAAGTAATGCAGCAGACTTCCTAGACAGAAACCAATGCCTTGAATTACGTTCAGATCCAGAGCCTGCCAGAGCAAATCACAAAGCACAGATTAGTACAGCAGTAGAAATACATCTGTTGTACTTTCTTGAGTATTTTTGTTTAAGTAAGTTTTAACAAATATGACCACCACTAACAATCTAAAATAAAAACACCTACACTGGAGAGAGAAGTCAGAAGCCTTTTAGTCAGGTACAAATCAAAGACCTCTCTCTTTGCCACCAATGAATCTTACAAAGACTTCATCTGTCTCCTTACCCTACAACTGCTACGGCCACTCAGGTTTCATACAGAATGTGTGTCATTTTCCTGTTGAAATTTAGTAATATCTCACTTCCTAAATAACCTAACTATCTCTGGTATATGTCATGCAAAGAGAACAAAATCTTTACAGAGAACACCTGTGAATGAAAAAACCCAAACAAACAGAAAAACCAAGTCACATGTAACCCATAGGAACTTCAGGTATCATATTCATCCGCTGTCTCTGGAGATGAACAAACAGGCCAGCACTCGATGTTTGACACAAGACAGCGGATAAATACAAAGCCATCAGCATGGAGCACCTTTGTCAACACTAGGCCTAGGCTGGAACCACTCAGGGAATGGAAACGCTGTGCAAAGTTTAGACTATAACTTGGATTAATGAGGTTCAAAGAAACAGACATCTAGACAAAGAATGACTTTGCTACAATCAAGACAATCTTTTCAGCCATCCTTATGATAAAACAAATCGGAAAAGCAGGCTAGACTGTTAATTTCTACTACAGGCCTCTTAGTATGCTCCCCATTTACAGGTTTGGTAAGAGTAGGGAACGCGCCCTTTTTGATGAGAGTACCTGATTATCTCCATATAACGCAAACTAGATACAGTAAACTTTCCCACCCAGAAATCAGACGGACCTAGCTTACAAATTGTGCCACAAAATTTCTCCAACACCTCTTGCAACTTTTAGCACAACTAAACCAGAACAGATAATAATCACTGCTGTCTCTGCAGTGTAGCAGATTTTCAGTGACTATTTAATTCTTATCAGCAGAGACTAGAACTCAAAATTTCTGAGATAACGACCAGTCATGCAAAGCCCACATGGGATGGGAAACAAGGAGAACACTCAAAGATCCATTTGCAGTATATTCCAAATCATACCTTCTTTTTGTTCTTAATCTGCATAAGTTCCTGAGGGCTTGGAAGGATACACGAAAATCGCGTAGGCTTCCTGGGGATACTCTTCTCAGCTAGAAGGACAAAGCATCATTACAGTCAAACCTATCCCCAGAGTAGCACTCAGCCCACTACAGTGTCCCATCTCAGTCATGGAGTCTTGCTGCGATGTGCTACCCTGCAAATGGCAGTCGCACTCCCTACTATTCAATTACTACATTTCTTCCACCCACATTTTCTTCAGCATAATTACATAGTAGTTTCTTGCCCTGGACAATTTTACACATCCAAAAGATTTAATTTTCTGGCTATTTTGACTACCTACATTACACCAATCCCCGGGAGAGCCCCTGACTACCTTAAAAATACTAAGCACTGGCATGAATTTCAGAGACTTTTGCCTTAAAGTGACCCACCAGATCTAACCCCCTCCCACAAGGAATGTAACAGTTAGTAGGCATATATAGCACACATATAACAAACAAACATTCACCACATACCTCCTTCTAATTTTGAACACACAACAGCTACAGTGGTCTGTGGTACAGCAGGACCAGTCAGCAAATGTCAGCACCATTCTCAGCACATACAAACTCAGTGTGTCGGGGTACCATGGAGACTATTACCTGCCTCACTGCCTCCTTCCAATTCCATGCAGCCCTCCTTCATCTGGTCTGCCATAAGGCACCCACTGGTGGGAGGACACACCCTAGCGGGCTCTGAGACTGCGCTGGGAGATTTTCCCTCACTGAGTACTCTCTCATTATCTGTAGAAGTTAAAAAAAAATCACCCAACCAACCAAACAAAAAAACCCCACACATAAACCCATACACCAAGAAAAAAAGCTAGCAACAGAGAAATAATTAACTGATCACTCTAAACTGAACATGTGCTTATTCAAAGGAGTATTCCCCAGTAACTGCAACTCGGCAGTATTTTGTCTACATGAATTCCATGGCATATCCTTCTGTTGTGGCTGGCAGTCTTGACACGGCCTTTATATAAAGCTTCATGAGGGGCACATATTTATTTCTGTAAATTTTACAAATAGCAAGGTTATTAACATCAGTGTGTATTACAAAACACGCAACAGGAAGACTGAAAACATGTATTTATGGAGCTTACTATGTCAGCTGCCAAAATGAGAATGGCAAGTTTAGCATAAGACTAAGCTTAATATAAAAATATCAAAAAAAAGGGGTCTTACTATTGCTTGTTTCTTTGGTGATATTCACGGTTTCTGGGCTGGATTTGACACCTTCCTTCTCTTGTTGATGTATGTTACTCAGCACTTTGGCCTGGCAATGTGCCTCAGTGCTATGTATCACTGTCAGCAATGCTTCCAGAGACAGCAGATGAACAGTATACAGCTGTCCAGAAACTGGGAAGGCATTCTGGGAAATAAAATGGAAGTATTAGTCAACTTTCACGCCTCTCTCACCATAATGGGAGAGGGCAGCTTTCCCCAGAGCTTGGGGAAGCCTGAAACATACCACAGAACACCCTAAACTTTTCACACAAAGCTTTCTAGCATACACTTAATGGTTTACCTGCTCTGACATTATTAAAGTGTCACGGCTATTCTTTTCTCTTCTGCTTCCAAATGTTAAACGGCCTTCTTCATCTCTACAGACTACTCACTACACATGAAAGATTCGGATCTTTCGACCACTCCCATTCTTATAGTTCTGCATCTGCGCTTACCCTGTTCCGAGTTACCGGCTTCACCTCTGGCACCCCGCTGCTCACTGCCTCACACCCTTCCCTCCCTCCCTCCCTCCAGCCGTCCCAGGCCGGCAGCCCCCTGCCCGTGGTTCAGCACCTTGGAGAGCAGCTTGGTGAGCTCCTCGAAGAGGTTGGCACAGTAGTAGTCACAGTCGTAGTTAATGTAGAGCTCGGTCACGAAACTGGGAATCCTCCACAGCTGAACAATGGCTTCCAAGGCCATCTCCTTCATTTCATAGGGCATCTTTGGGTTTTCCACAGTGATTATTTCCATCAGCTTCTTGACATACATCTGGCAGAAACACAGGGCAGCTCAGTTTAAGGGAAGAAAAAAGAAAGCAGGACAGTGAATAGCTTTGAGGACTACAGAAATAGATTTAAGTTTCATCTTCGCACATGACACTCTGTCTTTAACAATGGCTCATTGTGGAGGAGGCTGTGAGAAGGTTTCATATAGTTCCATCATTCAGTGCACCTGGATTCACCTTTCTAAAAAAAACAGTATGAAGGCAGGCAGTGCAGTACACCAGTCTCAAAGACATTTTATTATCCAACAAGAAAAGGCCTACACAGCCTACCCATAATTCAGAGTCATTTAGACAAAGGTAAATTGATATTTAGACTGTATCTTAATGCCTAGTTATATGCATTTAACTGAAGTCCAAGAAACTACGAGGCACCCAGTGATACTCAAAAAACTCACCTCCAGCTGGAACTTCAGATGCTCTCTCATGCTCTCGAAGAGAAGAAAGCACACCCTGAGGGAGGTTGCATACAGATTGAGCCTTTCAACACTCAGTAGCTGAACAAGAAACAAAGAAAATTCTTTAAGAATTACAAAGGCTAGTCATTATGTGCTGTAAGTGGCAGTACCATGGCATTGCAGGCACCACCTGCCACAGACTTGAGATCCACACTTTGTGCCCCGTAGCAATGGTATTTCAAAAAACAATCCCTTATTCAGCCTCCTGGTCTCATATTTTGCTAGTGAGGATTACTATATTTAATTCCTGTCTGTGGTAGCACTTTTCCTACTACAACTTTGTTCTTTTGCCAAGTCCACAGATCCTCTTAGTGGAGAAGGAACTTCGGAGAAGACCTGCCTCTGAGATGGCCCTTGTGCAATTAACATCTTAGTACTCCAAAGGTCCTGCCTGCTACTAATCTGGTAACTCACATCCATGATTACCTCAAAACCAATTATATCACAACACAGTATTATCCCACAGTAACAGTTCACTCACATCACCTTCATCCTCCTTGGACCTAGTCTGAAGAAAACAGCACACAACCTCTCTGGCTTTGCAACAGCATTATTTCACTGGTGCAAGTCAGAACTCTCATTGCAATGCAACAGAGAGCTTATTTGAAGACTGACACCTGACAAACCTCAGAACACTAAATTCCAATAGAATCTTTGATGCAAAACAGTATCTGACTCCTCTGTGCCAGCATAAGCCAGACTCACTTGAAATAGGTGCCGGCACAACTCCTCCTTCACAAGTCCCAAGAGGGACTGGCAGTTGGCTATGGGTGCTGACTCCAGGGCAACAGTTAGCAGCTGCAGCCCCATGTGGATCATCACCTCAGAGTTGTGGCGGTCATGAGGGTTGGTGAGTGAGATAAGAAAGCGGAAGAGTTCTCTAATACACGGCAGTCCATACGGGACCAGTGCAGCTCCTAAAGGAAAATGAGAGAGATTAGCACTCTTAACTTTGTTATTGCTTTTCGCAGGTGCCCAACAAGTGTTACAAAGGAAATTGTTACAAACCAGTTGAGGAACAGGAGCTTAAACAGAGAGTGAAGCAGAATAGTGGGAAGCAGAAAGGACTTCAGCAACATTGCCCACCTCTCACCTTCTTTTTGGGAAGACTGAGTAAAACGTACTCCTCGGGGATTTACATAGTCCATGTCATGAACTGAGGCAGAGTCAGAATGTTCTGCCACACATGTGCACTCCTCTAGGACCTCAGGGATAGACTCAACAGAAGCTGACTGGGTCTTCTCCTCCCTCAGACTTTCATTCTTCATTGATATCGGTCATTTGAGAAAAAAGAACCAAAATAATAGTTAATAAGCACTAGACAAGCTAAACGAAAAGGCTTATTTATTCACAGTTCATTCAGAACTATTAAAACTATGCAGGTCACTCATGGAAGATGAGCGGAAAAACAAAATTTAAAAGAGCACCTCTCGATACTCTGCAGCCCCCTGCACCCTTTCACTTTCTCCTAGTTTTTATCCATTCAAAATATCTGCAGCTCTAATCCATCCTCTCAACAGTATTACTGTAGCAGGGGAAGTGGAGACAACACAGGAAAACTTACTGACAAAGGCCTTGGTTCAGGTAAGTTATATTTCACAGCAACATCCACACACATGCACAAAAACTAACAGCTAAACTTCTACAAACTCAAGAAAAAATTGTTCACTGAAGACAGTAAAATGAGTTCTCCTGCAGATTTCCTCTATGTTTCCCTCTAACAATATCTCTAATTAAGGTTGATGGTACTGGCAGGAGTACAGCTAGATATGTAGGTGCATTGTTGGGTTACACAGCTATAATTTCTGAGCCAATGCGGATGTTCTCAAGAGAAAACAAAAAATGAATGTTTGTGAATTTAAAACTCACAGCAAACGATGTTGTATTCTGACCCTAAGCCTAAAAATACAATGTAAACACTATGACCAAGAGAGAGAGAAAAAGAGTAAGTGTGCTAAATTCACAATTGATTATGCTGGGAGCTGGAACTTTTCTTTGTAAGTGTACCTGGAGCTCAGGATGATTTTGATTTTCAGTTACTTTGGTCTCACTTGAAGGCATTCCTGCATTAAGTCCTAAAGAAGTGACTTGGTCCAAGTCTGTCAGGTCTTCCTTGGAAGTAGTCTGTGAGGACAACTCCAAACCACTGTCTGTAGCAGGGCTGACCACAGATGAAACATTGTCTGAGCTCCCAGAGGAGCTAGGACAAGGAGCATCTATGAAAGTAACTCCGCTTGCTGATGAGAAACAGAAGTAAAAAAAAGTCAGCATTATTCTGTCTCTCAACCACAAGTTCATACATTGAATATAGCAACAAAGAATTACTTTGATTACTACTTCACACTACGAATGCTATCAGACAGTTATGTATTAATGTAGACAGTGTAGATAAATTAGGTTCTCTTCTGCCAGGTATTAATGAATCAAATAGATTAACAGGTGAGATACTAGCAGTTCTCAAAATTAAAATATAATAGTTGGAATCTAATGGACTCAGTAAATAAGATAACTTGCAGTCAGATACAGGGTGTAGAGGGTTTCTATAATAAAGAAGAAATCTGAAAGTAGTCCAAAAGGTGTACTTTAATTTTTGATACGATGGCATGACCACTTTAAAGACTTGCTTCAAGGATTAGTCATTCCTTCAAAGTGAGAATTTTTAACTTGGTTGGAAAGCAAGACCTATTTCTTTAATTCTCCTTAAACAAATGGAATTGCAATAGCATTCAAACGGGTATGAAACGGAGCAGTAAAGTATTTTTACTTTGTCTACATATGTGATAATGCTTGAAGGATCCCAGTTTTCCTTTAAAAGAAACCCACATATTTGCAGCTCTAATGGTTCTGAGGAGAACTTTAACAATGTAAAACAAATATTTAAAAAAAGAGAAGATACACTGCAGGGCACAGTAATAAAATAAAACAAAGGCACAAATCAGAGTTACGTTACAAATTTACATATGAAATGTGTATGGTTNGAAACCCACATATTTGCAGCTCTAATGGTTCTGAGGAGAACTTTAACAATGTAAAACAAATATTTAAAAAAAGAGAAGATACACTGCAGGGCACAGTAATAAAATAAAACAAAGGCACAAATCAGAGTTACGTTACAAATTTACATAAGAAATGTGTATGGTTTTGCACAGTGGTGTTTTATTGCTGCTTCATTTTTGGAAATGTCTTAAGTAGCAAGGTATTACTTGATTTTTAAGAAATGAAACGGAACAGTTAACTCCAGAGAGTGCAGTTTCTCAGAAGAGACTTAACTAAAAAGTAAAATTACTAAAACAAAATTGGTTCTGTCCTAGCTCAAACCAGGACACCTAGCATTACAAGGTCAGAGTTAATGACATGCTTTGTAACACAATTCAACTTTCTCTCTACAATTTTACAGGACTTACAACACTGTTCAACAGAATTTAATATCTATTTCGAAACTTAAATATAATGATCATTTATACAGAGATAAGTTCTCATCTGGATGGATGTTCTGAGTTATATGCAATTTGATCGTATTTATTATTTCCTTAGTTTTCAGCGATAGTGCTGTTGTGTAGAAACACACTTTGAACCATTCACACTACACTGAATAGTTTTCTGTGACACAGTGTCAGAACTAGGTATTTTACACAGTTACTGTTTCGGTTCTCCTGTCTGCTTCCTTTCACTGTTAATATTTGTGTCTGAGCCATCAAACTGCAGAGTGCACAAGAGACTGAGTACTTTGCACCCAGAGGGACTCATTTATCCAGAGGAGAGGCTAAAAACAGTTGTAACTATTTAGTCTACTCCTACACAACAACAGGATATGGAAGCCCCCCAACATTACATTCTTGAGCTCGCAACACTAGTCACATCACTTCTGCAGGCTGAATCAAGGCACGTGAAAAAGATTAATGCATATACCCGTTAGTTTCCTGCACATAATCTCCCTTCAGGTACTTTTGCTGTTCCCTCTACTTTTTTCCCCTACATAATAACAGCCAGAAGCACATGACGTATTTCTGTCCCTAAGTGAGTGCAGCCTTTTATTCAAATTTCATGGACTGTGGGTGCACATCTTCAGTCTTCACATCTGAGAGATCTGTTCATTCGCCCATCCTTGATATGTAGGTTTCTGCTCATCCCTCAGTTCTACCTGTATATTTTCCCCAATCACACTTTGCTCTTCCCTCATTACTACCACACCCTTTGCCACACCCTTCAGGAACACAGGAAATAATACGTCACTTAAGTCAGCAATCTCCTGTTGCAGGAAACCTTCTCCCCAGCTCCATTCCCTTTAGCTCTCCTCTTGCCAGTGTTCCTGTTCTCAACCTCTTCCATGCACCTGCTGCACCCTCCACAACTCCTCCGCACCACACAGCTGTCCATATCCTCAGCCGTCTCTCCAGGTCCCCATTCCCTTTTGCACAAACTACCCCTGTAAGGCATGCTGAAGGCAGAGAAATGCTGTCAAGTTAGCCACAGGACCATACTTTCCTCCTCCAGTATGTATTCCATCTCCTTCAAACTCCTTCTCCTGCACTTGAAAAGCTATGGAATATTTTATTGCTATAGTCACTGAGAACCAATATAAAATAAATCTAATGCAGACCAACATGTTAAGAGAAGTTAAATAAAGACAGATTCCAAAAGAGCTCTAGAATGGATGCTGTCTGGTCTCTGGAAAAAGATTTCAACCTACCTGCGATGTTACTAGCATTGACTGCTGGTTGTTCTGCCCCAGGAGAGACCTTAGTTACGTGGCGGGCAGGCCTCGGCGATCTCTTCTGCTTTTTCCATTTTGATGATTCACTCATTCCTCCAGCTCTCATTTTCAACTGAAAAAACCATAAACCATTAAGAATATCAGTATAGCAAAACCACATAGCACAAAGGATTACACAAACCAAGCCACAAAGGCTGTCTCAAAACCCTCAAAGTCAGGCAACAGCACTTAAACGTATCACACAAATTAATCATCACCTCAAAATCATGCAAACCAGCCCCTGACTCCCCACTACACACATATTAGCCACACTCCATGCCTGAACCAAGGGACAATTTACTGCAGTTACTCGCTATAATATATACTTAACAGTTCAATTATCACAGCGCTCCCTCTTCCCTATCAATACCTCCAAGCTTTGCACTAGGATAAAGAATTCTCTTCGAGCTACAGGCACGTGTGAAACCTCTTTGCTTTTGCCAATGTTTCCAGACTTCTAAAGGGCATCAATTTAAGTGCATAAGCAAGTACTAGTTAGGTTTGACGTACAATTAAAATTTCACCATCTACACAACAAAGCTGAGAATGAAGCCTGAGCACCCAGTCCCACGCTGCACGTCTGCAGCTCTGTCACTCATCTCTCGCCTCAATTCACTCTTCATCTTTGTAGAAATGCCATGTTCACTTTCCTCCAAGTATCTTTCACTATTAGCAAGCGTTTTGCTAACACTCTGCTCACTCCTGGTGCACGACACATTGAAAATACCATCCCAGTGGTTTAGAAACAAACCATATTCTGCTTTCACCTGCCTTCTGTCATTACTCCTAATCTAAATTGAACCTAACCCTTGGCATCCTTCTTGACCAGGATCCTATCTCTAGTTTTTACACAGATCTTTGATCGGTCAAACAAGAACCGCAGTAAGAGCAATGCAGACCGCGTGGCACTTACGCGGTGCACTCCTAGCACAGGCGTGCACAGACACTCCAGAACTTTCTAAAAACAATATGATATTTAGTCACATTGACAAAGGCAACAGCAGGCCTGAAAACAGCTTCCTTCTAGAGTTCCTCTGAGTGCAGGACTGAAGTTACTCTTGGGTTTGGTAGCTGCAGTCAACTTTTCTGATGCTGTCAGACCTCTTCAATTTGGGGTGAAAATTTAACCGCTGAAGAGGTACCTTGCATGTAGTGGAAGTCATTCAGCAAGTCTCAGTACCAGTTCCTACTTGGTATTCTTTGTAAATTTATCACAGTGAAGTTATATTTTAGGCTATAATATCCCTTATTTCTTAGAACCCTAGCATCAGACCTAAACTCTCTAGAAGACAGCTATATTCTTAAGTCTCTTCCTTTTTCTGCAACTTGCCTCCTTCCTGCTACTACTACTCTTAAATGCCAATAAACCTTCTAGGTTCTGCTGCTGTTTTTCCATCTCTTCCCCTTCTCCAGCTAGAATTCTAACTTATTGTACATGGCCTGTAATTTTTCTCATTTAAACAAAGCTTGTGAAAATGTTATGCCCCAGTACAGTAAACCATTTGTGTAACTTTTCTTTGCACCACTAACTCTATTTGTTTGATGACTAATCCCCCATTTGTTTGATGACTGATAAACTATGCTACAGTTTCCTTGAGCTTATTAACAACACTCAGAACTACTTCGCTCCTTGTTATTTCTTCCGAAATTTGCACCAAGAATCTCCTCCTAAATCACAGCTTCTGACACTTACGTGACAAGCATGCAACTAAAACCAAAATTTTGTAGATTTCTAAATGTTTTAAAATGCTTATTGATCACAATCCTCTGATGTAAAAATCGTCAGCTCCCTCATCTTTCCTATTCACTACTTCATAGGGCTATATAAAAATATGTGTTTCATTCTTGCCAATTCCTAATGTTTCACCTCTACTTGTTTCCCTTCTCATTTAAAAATCTCTCTGAGCCTTAAATATTACCAATAGTCTTGTTCATTAAAGGCTTAAGCTTCCAATTAGGCCAGGTAGGTTTACTTTTCCTACCACTTACTCTAGAAATAGCCATATTTATATTTTCTCCCTTTTCAGTAACTTATAAAATAAAATCTGAAGACTTATGTTTCATTGTATCAAACTACTTCAAGTAGGAAGGAAACCTGGAAGCATTGTGTGTTAAATCCAAGAAAGTCTGTTTCGCGTAATTTCAAAATAACAGACTTTGCTTCTAGCTACTGTATCCTGATGCCGTGATTTGCCTAGAAAAAAGTTACTTGTTAATAAAAACTGCGATGCTGGTGGTGGTGGGGTGTGTGTGCGTGCGTGCAGAACTGAATCAGCAAAACAGACCCAAGGTATCATTAGGAGCTAACCAGGTCAGTCCCACTCCTTTTACCCTCGGTCACGCTCCTGAGAAACAAGTAACTTTTGAACCATCCTATCAGAAGATTCGAGCTGACAATTTAATTACTATTTCTGATCTCCCCTTTCACCCAACACCAAATACCATCTAAGTTCAACGCTAGCCCTTTTGACAAAGCACTTTTCCTCAGACACAACACCCATTTTTAGTGATTGTCCTATGCTTTGTATTAACTCCAAGACTTCTCCTCTTGAGGTTGATAAGGGAGATATATGCCCATCTGTCACCATTCTGATGAACCTGTGTCATCTTTCAGAGACTGAGTCACAACAGCCTCACATGGATGGGAAACCATTTAGTCAGGGAAGAAAAAAGACTCAGTTGATTTTTAAAGAATCCCAAACATTTAATCAAAGTACAAAGCATTCAGACAAGAATCTAAGTTTATTTAGGGTTTTGAGCGNAGAACATCCAGCACAGTGCTGAGTCTTACCTTCTTCATGTTTGTTCCCATGTAGCTTTTAGGCTCTTCTTTAAACTGAGGCAACCTGAAAGACAAAAACCAAGCCAAAATACATAAACTTTCTTGGGTTAGCAAAAATGGAAAAAATAGACTGGTCTTTCCAGTCATGCTGCACGTACTAAAAAAACAAAATTAGGTTTTCTCCACAAAAGAGACGTTCTTGCCAAAATCTGATGAGGGGAAAAAAACAAGTATAGATGATTACCCCGTAGGTCTTTTCCATCTCGTACCATCCGGTATTCCACATTCTACACGAACAGGTATCCTTATATTAGAGTTACCTACTACGATTACCTAGGACTACACATATAACTTCCCCTCCCCTCCTTTCTTTCCCCCCCCCCCTTTTGTTAGCTCCTATAAACAAGAGATAGCGAACTACAGTGACAACTGCATAGCTTAAAAAAAACCTGCAGAAGCAAACAGAAATGCTTAACAGAAATGTTTCACCAGTGTCAAGGGGCTATATGTTGTTTTAACAAACAAACTGGGTCCGGGAATTCTAAAACAATACCTGTATTAAAGGAGAGCCAAGTAACATCTTTCATTCTGCATTTTGTACTGAATTAAAATGTAACAATCCCATGACTTCTTGCTTTTTATGGTAGTATAAAAATGTCAAAAAACTTCTACAGTTTGTGTTTGTCTGGGACTGGAGGAACCATTTCTAATGCTTTTTTTTACCTTTAATATCAAGGCATTTCCTGATGTCGCTAAAAAGCTTAGCTGCATGTTAACAGGCTGACATTTTAAACCTAAGGTTGCCTTCTTGACTAAATGCTGCAGGTAAATGGCATTCAATAGATTGTTAAAATATCCTGAATTTTAAACATAATCTAAAACTCCCCTTCCATCTTCAATCCTCAGTGATATTATAGTTGCATTCGTTTTCTAATTATCTATGTTCTTCAGATTAGATTAAGCTTGTACCTCCATAGTAAAAAGCAAACAAAGTTAGTATTTAAAAACCGTTCCTTAGAAATCAGAATAGAGAGGGAGCTCAGAGCTACTGCTCATTCATCCTGGAACTCAGTACAGATTCCATTACATTTACCTGAGTTACTTTTGCATAAAGAAATGTGTACACAAAATTGTAGACAAAAAAATTTACAGAAGTCCAAATGCTTCCTTTGATAGATGAGATTTTAACAATAAAACTCCATCTAAGGTCTAGGAAGGTGAAGAAAAATGTAATACTACAGAACTTGTTAAAGGGTCTGTGAGATCCCATTTTTCTACAAGCCACCTTACCTGCACTCGTTTGTTTTTCCATAAGATACTGTAAGCCTCAAGAGAAAAGGGCAGGGGCCAATGATTAGTAACTAAAGTGATTATACTAAAACATGAGCTCATTCTAGATGCAGCATGGAACTGGTCAGCACACCAAGTAGCGTTCAAGACACAAAAGCATGCAGAGAGAACGCAGTCCACGGTCCAAGTCCTGGAGACACTGATGCAGTCCAGTCACCTTTCTTACCTACCTGCACTGCAACAACCAACCAAGTTTATCTGGTGAAACATATTTATGCATCTTAGGCAACTATGAACACAATCCACCCCCAAAGTCTGTGACGACTCAGATCTGGGTTCCTCCTGACTCCCACCGCAGAGCCCAGTGTTTAGGTACAACACTTTCTGCTGCAAATGGAAGCCTTTCTTAGTCTTTTCTTCTGTTTAACTCTGCACACATCTGCAAGTCTCCAGCCACTGTCTTTCCAAACTATCCTCACCATAGACACAGGACAAAGGAATGGTAAACGCATCTCTAAATGTTCACTTCAGCACCTTTTGCACCAAACAGCATTAAGGGCAGACAAGAATTAAAGCTACATGGAGTATATGAATCAACATGGAAAACTGAGAAGGGTCCCATTTAACCTAGTTTGTTAAGGTTTCTATGATCAGTCTAAAAATAACAATCTGCAAGCCTAAAATATTTCTTTAGGAGTATTTTCTAGGGGAACTAGCAGCAACTAACATTTCATAATTCGGTTTGGCCCCACTCATCCCGCATTAGCAAATACTGTGCTGGGAACCCTATTTAATTTCAGAAAAAACATGGCCAAAGATGTGGAAAATGTACAGCAGTCTCCTTCAAAAAAGCTTTATAGAGCACTTAACACTGTGGTCCTGTATCAAGTAACAAGGGTCAGAGATTCACCTTGAGTAAAACTGTCTAAGACATGCTGGGTCAAGAGACTTCTCGGGTATGCTGCTACATCTGTAACCAAGATCAACAGCTGGGACACACAGCACTTGAGCCTTTAGAGAGCAATCTACATTTCTGATATTTCTTTTATTCAGGTTTTCACTGTCACAGAGGACTCAGGTCTTGCCCATGCCCTTCCATTCCCTTCCTTCAGAGGATGCCGTGATGGTGTCTTAGATGGCACTCACCAAGACACTGAATGCTGCAGTAAAACAAGAGTCTCTCCCTCCCAAGCCTGCCCCAGCTGCAGCCACAACACTGCAAAGCAGCCGCTGCATGCACTGTCCCACAAAGCCATGCTGTGTCAAACGAGTGGAGGGAGATTTGCTGCAAACAACAAAACTGTCTCTCAGGTGGAGTTTACAAGAGAAGGAAGAGGGGAGTAAGGTAAGAAGGGAGAAGGGAGAGAGAGACCTTCAGGTTCTTAAAGAGCAATACCCTCTCTAATTGGTTCAGGGCTTTGGGCTGTTCCCCACTACTTAGCTCCAGTTTGTTGAGGAGACATGAAGACATCTGTGAAAGATAGGCAAATGCATGGTTTAAACAAAGCAAAATAAACCCAAAGAGAAGAATAACCTGGCAGAGTGCAAGGCTGCAGGGCAGACTCCTGGCATGCACAGCAAAGAGACAGTACAAGGTAACTGCACAGACCAAGACACAAGATAGAGAGCATCGCTTAACCGAGCTGGGAGCAGCCATCACTTGATAAGGGTAGCCCTCCTAAATTAAAATTCACCTTCACATTACACCTTCTCTACAGAGATAATGACAAATTCTGATACCTGCAGAACATTAGTATGATCTCTTTCAGCTTTCCTTAGGCGAACCTACCATCATCATCACAAATCTTGCCACCTTCCTCCCACAGCAAGGAAAACAAGCAATCATTAGGTTACTACACAAGAACTAAAGCCCCAAGCGTAGTTTCAGACCCCTACAAGAAAGCATTCAGTCTCTCAAAACACAGCTATACTGGCTCTGGAATGTACATTTACCCAATGTTGCCACTTTCCTCAACTCATTAAAAATAAAAACAGAGTGGAAGTTATAATGTTATAAACAGTATATTCAGCGTAAGTTCAAAGGTGTTTATTTCTTCTCTAGCACTCTTCTTCCTGTCTTGTTGCTCTGAACAGTAAAATACTGTATTTTTATTGATATTCTTTATATGGAGTATAAAGAAAATGTATATATATCTATATAAAAGTATGTATGGAGTTCCTCAAGTGGACCTCCCTCCACCTAAGAAATTATTACATTAATAATCACATACAGTCACATTTATGGTATTTGCCATACTGAATCCAGTTGCTAAAAACCTCACTGTATAGAAGAACATTATTGTGTTGAACAAACCTGGACCTTCCACCCCCAGAAAACTGTGCATTTAGGGAAAGGGAGAAAAAGAACAGTCTACTTGATTTGGCTGCTAATAGGGATAGCACTGACCACGTGAACTAAGGTTTTCGCTACAGAACGCTACCCCTTCTAGAAGCCACCAAAGCTTTTTCTACAATAGCTCAATTTCATAATGCTTCCGTGCTGTTTCACCAGCCTCAAAAAGTTTCCTTTCTACATAGGGAAAACTGGACAAATATATCCCGAGAGCTCAGTGTTAGACCTGTAATGAATGGAGAAAGAAGCTGGAGAGACAGCAGAGGACAGCAAATGATCAGAAGACATGACCATCAGGTCCCACAGCTTACTGGGGTTTTCTAGCCCACAGCAGCTGATGGCTGTTCCCAGAATTCAGACTGATTCACTCAGGCAGCAGTATCATCAACAAGATTCACTACTAGACTATGTGGGCTTAATACCAGAATTAATGAAGCTATGTCCATTTACGCGGTTAAACGTGCTTTCAGTGAGCTAGGGAGTTGCAGGAATGAAGAAACATAATAAGTGTGAAAATAAACTATATAGAAATAAGCGCAAGCCTGAGACAAGAGCAGAACATCCAGCACAGTGCTGAGTCTTACCTTCTTCATGTTTGTTCCCATGTAGCTTTTAGGCTCTTCTTTAAACTGAGGCAACCTGAAAGACAAAAACCAAGCCAAAATACATAAACTTTCTTGGGTTAGCAAAAATGGAAAAAATAGACTGGTCTTTCCAGTCATGCTGCACGTACTAAAAAAACAAAATTAGGTTTTCTCCACAAAAGAGACGTTCTTGCCAAAATCTGATGAGGGGAAAAAAACAAGTATAGATGAGAGGTGCTTTGCATGCTATTACTGCTAATGACAGGTTTTGCTATATTGATTTTCATTGTTAATGGTCAAGTAAGTACAGTTTCTTTTCCTTAAGTGTATGTTTTCAGCAGTAGACTAATTACTTTGGTTCAAAACAGGTTTCTCTGATGCTGCTAAAAACAGCTGCTGAGCCGGAGTGTCATCCACACCAGGACTCTTGCAGTGTACATGTTATTACTAGTCATGGCAACCCTTTTCATTAACTTCATAGAAATCCCAGTAGCTATCCTCTATTCTGCATCACATAAACACAATTATAGTGCACAGCGAATCTAAGTTTAAGCTGAATGCTTTGAGCTAAGCAGTCCCTGTCTCAAAAGTAAAGGAGGCAGACAGCTCTCACCCGTGCTACCAAATGATAAATGCATACAGCTCTGCAACTCCACACACCCTGCTCTTCTTTCTCTTCCTTTGCTACACTTCTGTCTTTGCTTGCTGAAGGCATAAAAGCCTCGTAGCATAGCTTTGGCTGTTTCTTTTTCTGGAAAGCAAGACAGTCAAACCGTCTCTGCAGTTGCTGTCTTTACCTTGCTTCTATATCCCAATGTCCACAGGCACAGCTGGTGGTGGTGTCTCCAAGCGTTATCAAGAAGGACAGAGGAGAGGATACACACTAAGTAACGAATAAGCACTAAGTAAAATTCACACATGTATTTGGACAAAAAGTAATGCTGCTGTCTCTCCTTTTTGGGGAGATTGATTCCGACTCTGCCCCACGTTCATCCAGTACACTGCATGACACAGAGTAGACAGATAAAAAAATCTGAGAATCCATTGGAACAGAGTGAGACAACAGGGGAAAAAAAAAATACTATGAGAGCTGTGTTTTACAAGCAGTCAATTTTACTACAATCCTTTCCTACTACAAGAATTTCTATATCTGCACATTTCCTTTTAAAAACACCCAGAGAAAGTCCACGATTACTTTACTATCTGGAGAAACTGTTTTGAAGTTAAATAACTTGAGTTTAAAAGAAGTAATCTCAATTACCTGAAGGGTGCTGAAAAGGGTAGAACATTTGTCCAAGACACATGATCTCGAGAGTTTAAAATTGTCTTTGATATGCGAGGTCAAAGCTCTCAGCTTGAAATCAACATGTGACTATTCAACACCATTTCTATTCTCTCTCCCCCAAAGAGAGCTATATTTTTAGAGCACTTCCCCCCCCATTCCCCAGAGTGAAGTTTGCATTCTCTGTCCCCAAACTGGTTCCCTATCCTAAAGCTCTTCATTACTTGGTTGTCCATCTCTCCTCAAAGGACACCTTAAACCAGGTAACCTTCTCCTGTGTCTCCCTGCAGTTTGAGAGGGTCAGCCCAAGAGAAAAAAGTGCCAAATCCTTCCACCTCTAAATAATGACCATTTTGGATGATTTTTCTGAGGGCCCTTAAGTGGAAGTGTAGAATCTTTCTGTCCTTAGAGGGCCATCTCAGCAATGCTGAGGCAAACACAAGCAGGTTTACCTTGTGAAGAGCAGCTGCACCATGTCGACCAGAGTGTGCTCTGCAGATTTTCTCAATAACTCTGCGAAGACAAAAACAAATAACACAGGTGTCATTACTCAGTGTGATATTATCAAGAGGCTTCTTCAAGCAGACTCCCCTCCGAGCCTTGTTTACAGAGATTACGGCAAATTTATTAAAACCAGCTCCGACACCGCATTACTGCAAATGGGCATATAATCACAAGGTGGCGCCAGAAAGCTGGGGAAAAAGAGCAGTCAAAAGTTGCACAGTGATCTAACAAATTTTCCATGAAGCTGTAGAAAGACACAATAATATAAAGCTCAGCAGCTTTCCATGGATACATGTTCTATGACAGAACTAGTTAATGCTGAGGAAACCCGATCATTTCTTAACTGCAGAAGTATGAACAAACCTACCGCTGAGTCTCATTTCAAAGCATATGCGGAAGCAGGACTGCATGATCTCACACACAGATTCATTGGTGAGGTGGGCTCCCACTGGAGTGAGCAGCAAGGTCCTCAAAACCTGCAAAAAACAGTGCATGTATGTCCCACAGCACAGTGACACTTGCGTGCATTTCGAAGAGAAGGCTGGCTTCCTCAAGAAGGACTGCCATGAGCAGAAAACCTAAGGGTCTACCAGGAATCCCTTCAAATGGAACGCTGTGCTCAAGAAACAGACAGATTAGGAGATGAGAATGACTTCCCAATCCACTACGGGAGGCCTGATATGCTGCATACTACCCAATATTTAAAGTCAGTAATTAGCTATCTTCTCAAAAGTACTTAGACTGAAGAGGTATACAGTTCATAGGTTGCTCTCTACAAAGAATTTTTATCAAAAACAAGTTTGAGAGCTCCATATGCTTAATTTACCCCTCACTAACACAGACCATGCACAAGGTAGGGTTATCAACACTACCACATTATCAAGCCCTTAATTTAAAAATCATTTAATTTAAGCTTTTAATTATTTTCATTTGGAAAAGCTTTTACCCTAGGTATATGAGCCATCTGTTTAAAAATAAAGGCTGTCACTAAGCTCCTGTAGAGTCAAAACATTGCTCCCTCCTCTTCATCTCCATGTAACAGGATATGTTCCACAACGGGCAGCAACCATTATGGTAATTACCTTTCTCTCCACTTACCTGTAGGATTTTCATCAAGACAACCTCATCGCTCGCATGATCCGTGCCCACAAATCGGGCATGAGTGACAGCATCTGCCATGTTCTCCATCCCCTCCGCTGTGCCCTCATGGCTGGGATCTGAGTAAGAGAATAAAAATACATGGCAGGGAAAGGCCACCTACAGCCTACCACCTCTGCGGGGAGACATCTACACAGAGATACTGTGTTGCCACCCGCTTCCTTAATTTGTGTGACTGGAGGGAGTTGACCCTACAGGAGCAAAACTCACCCCCAAGTAACAGGAAGAGTTTAAAACTGGGAGCTTTCAAAAAGGCTTTATCAAGAGTCTATTTATGTTTGTGAAATAGATGTAACCTAACAAAGAAAAGAATTATAATCCAGTTGTTGCTGGCTCCGTATTTTTTTTAGACGTTAATCTGTAAGATTATGGCCTGTTCCCTACAATATAGCACAATCAACTGTTAAATGTGTTCAGTTCCTCCTTGGGAATGAAGAGAAACCAGCTCTTAAACACAAGGAACCTCAGATTTACTCCCACGAGTAGAAAATGCCAAACAGGTTCCACTAGACTGAGAAGGAAAAATTGTCTCTTGTTCTACATCCCTCCCAAGGAATAGGAGCCGTAGGTTTCCCCAGGGACAACAGCGGACAGACACAATCACAGTTTAGATATCAGAGTTGCAGGCCTCCCGCTTCAATCATTCATCAAGGCTCCTTCTCTCCGTTTCAGTCTTCTGTAGCTACAAACAACGGTGCAGTCGAGAGAATGTTTAGGACAAGATTGTTGCTAGTAACCGTATCTTGTGCCACATTACAGTGGCTTCAGAAAAGCTGCCTCTGGCTTTGATTTTATTCGCACTTAAACAATACGGCACTGGGCAAGAATCTTGTTACCTTCCTACCTAAACAGTCATTAGGAAAGAAAGGACACAACCTAAACACGAGTTAATACCTCATTAATCGGCAATGGGGCCTCTTGAACTCCAGAAAGAACGAAGTAAGACCCTGTATACTTTGCAGAGCAGCTTTGCAGACTCCCCCTTCGACTCCAGTTGTGTTCGCACCTAGGAGGGGCTAAGGCCTGGGCATTAAGGAAAGCCGCCCTTACAAAGAGAGCAGCCTCCACCGTGCTGTGGGGATTCTGAGGGGCTGCAGGGTGAGAAACTTCTCATAGCTGCACAAAACTGAAACGGCATCAATGTACTTCAGAATCCCATAAGTCTGCACAGGAACAGCACTTCTCCTTTGCCACCTCTTACACATCCCTATTAAGAGCAGAGCTTGCATGCTTTTGACACAGTTGTCTCAAACACACACACACAAAAACCCCCCAAAACACCTGCTTGAATAGATGAGAGCAAGCTCCTCTCCCATTTTGCTAGTCAAACCTCACTGAGCTATCAAGAAGTCTGTTCTAAGACCAATCAGTCATTCCTTACCTGCTTCAGCAGCAGCACTCAACAGGATACCAAACTGATACTGGGAAGCATCAGGTAAGAGGCCTGGCTGTCAAAGGAATTTCTCTGTGTACTTTTGATAATGGCTTATAATCCAGTTAGAAGCTACCACTCTTCTACCAGAGGCAATAAAATCAGCCACGTACGTTGGTGCCCCATGCACTCTTATTCACAAATGGAAATAATAGCTTAAACCACCAATGGTGATGTAGGAACATTCTAAACTGCCTCAATTGAATCAGGCAAAGACCAGTGGTGTTACAACGCCAGCACCTTTACTGTTAACCAACCTCAACAACTACAGTGAAAAGCAGCTAAGCGGGCATTAAGAGGAAAAAGTCACTGGCTGCAGAAAAGGCTCCCACAGGCAGAACACACAGATTCACTTCACTGTCACCTCGTTCAATAGGTGTGAGTTGCTCTAGGGCTAGGGACACATTCAGTCATAGTTACAGATGAACAGCCTGCATGAAAAGGACATGGAAGCAAGTTGGGCATATGCTTTTTTAACAGATCTATTACTGTTTTGCTGTTCTAGCCTCTACCTCCGACACTAACAAACATACCTCTCCCAACACACCTCACGCCTGAATACTTCAGTCCTGCCTCCCTGGAACAGCTCTACAAATTCAGGTCAATTTACGAAGCCTCCTGAGCTCAATTAAAAGCACAGATACTTCTACTTTGCAGAAATAAGATACAGGAAAGATCAACCCGCTTCTTTGTTCCCTTGTGAGAAAACAGTACAGAAAGATGTGTCAATGCCTGCTCAGAATCACTAGCAAAAATAAGCTTGTGTGAAGCAAAGTATCAGTTTGAAAATTGCCACCTACAACGCAAAGATCTGGAGACCCCATCTAGACGTACACATTTCATATGGGGTTACTCTCACAACAGGCGGGCAAAGAACAAGCACAAAGCAGAAAATCCAGGCTCTCAAACATCAGGGAAATCCAGAAGCCTGCTCAGTAACACCTTTAATGGAACTAAAATAAATCACCGAGGAGGCAGAGAAGGTAGAGGGGAGAATAAACTTTAAACTCCCAAAGAGCAAGCCCTCTCACTGGAAGCTGAGCAACAGCTAGTCACTTACACAGTTTTAGGAACACCAGGGAAAGTTAACTTTAGAAATGGAGCCAGAAGCTGATGTGGATGCAATGTGATAATAAAAACAGCACATACCTTTTCTGAGGAAAATACAACAAATACAATTCTGAAATCCAGCCACTAGTCTTCCTATAGCTAAGGTCTGAGTTCATCAAAAAAGCTGACAGCTAGCTAGCGCAAAACTGCTGAGTAAGGAAGTAACTAATCTGAGTGATGAAAATCAATGGGAGTTTAGTCTTGTCACACAGTTTTCTCGTATTTTTAAAAATTACTATGTAATTTATTGACTGTAACTCTTGAAAAAACAGTACTTATTTCAGAGCAGAGGTGATCTCTGCAAGGCTAACTATTCCTACTAAAACACATGCATGGCAGACATTGAGTCATTTTATCTGACTGAGCTGTGATTGCACACTATATACCATTAGTGAACTGCGGCATCCAACAGTCTCAGGACAGACCTTTGCAATTCAGACTACTAGAGATCAGAACTCTCACAGGCTACTCAAGAATTATAATTTTCTAACTGGTTTTAAACTAGACCCCTCAGCAATACTGGCCTGGAAAGCAGATAAATAACCACCTGCTGACATGTGACAGAATAAGAAAAACAGCGAGACTGCGCGAGGATTAGCAATGAAATGCTTTGGAAATAGGAAAAGAAAGCCATTTTAGACAAAGATAATTATCAGAGGGGTTTGATCCTTTCACTGCCCACTGGTTTTCATCCCAGTGTGCGTGCAGCAAGCACCATCCACTCACAGAACAGACCCAGTTAATGACGCTTTTCAAAAAAGTGCTGGTTTCACCTTTCAATTATGCAGCCCCAAAACGCACCACAAATATCAGCCACACTGAAATTTCCCCACTGTTGTTATGCCAGAGCCCGTCCTTCCTTGCACACAGAGTTTGAAACAAGTTCGTATATTAAGAACAGTTTTAAGCTTTTCCTATCTTTAAGCAAACGTCTTTAGACTACCTTTAGTCTTACATTACAAAGAGAGATATAAGACCAAAAAGCTTTAATTTAACAACACGACTCTAGCCAGATGTTCAGTCAGCACCACTAATCCCAGCCTCACTGGTATCTGGAACAGCACAAAGGACAAGGCCACTGTGAATGTCACCTGAAGCAGCAACAGAGGTCTTGGATTACATGTTCTGCTCCACAACAAAAGTCAGGCGGCAGGTCTTTTCCACTGCCTACTACAAACACACACGCTCACCAACAGTTACAGGGATGCACCGTTGCTGGAGCGATCTAATTAATATTCTAAATGTCAAGTACCTAGACAAAGGCTACATGTTCTTAACCACATTTTTTCTTGTTTCTGCCTCAAAGTACTTGTAGTCAGCTGCTTATGCAGACATGTGCCTGGACATGTGATGTTCTGATCCCACCCAGACCATAGTAAGTCCAGAATAAGAGTCCATCCCTCATTCTATGTTGAAACTAACATACTTCGCATTATTGCTCAGTCCTTCAGAGGAACATGTTTTACAAGCTTATTTATTAAGATTTCTTTACTGTCCTATGAAGTGACACTAATATTGCATCATTTTAGTTACTTTTCAACACTTAATTATCCCCAATACTGCCCACTAATTGGTGTCTTGATACAATAAATTTCCAACAAACTCTTAAATTATTATTTTTTGCAAGTCCCCCATTTTTTCTCGCTTAAATTTTGGGTCTTTTTCCACAAAAGCGGCCTGCCTCTACATCAAGCACTTTCTAGCTAAGTCCGAAGAACAAAATATTTAAAACAACAGTGCCAAAAATTCAGCGGTGTTCACTTACAGCGTAAAGGAGGGAAAGAACTGAGAAATATGAACTTGGGTGGGGGGAAGGGGGAAGACAGGTAAAATAATTTTCCCCCAGTGAGACTACATGTAAACAAACACAGATAAATTTTGTAATCCACACAGGTATGATCAGAAAGTACTAACAATTTACACAGAAAAATCAAGCACGACTAACAACAGTATGACACATCGAAGGCTGACAGAAAGCCAGCTAATGAGATACTACAAGCCAGCTGAGCCACGGGAACTGACCACATGCACATTATTAGTCTTTCACAAATATAAAGGAGAATGCACACCTGCTTTAGCAGGGGCGTTGGACTAGATGATCTCCAGAGGTCCCTTCTGACCCCTACCATTCTGTGATTCTGTGAAAGTCTGGACAGCGACAAAACTGTCTCTGCCACGACTATTGTGACAAGTGAAGAGTACTGGCACACCACTGGACAGGGTCCGGGATCATGCAAAAACCATCCTCACTCTAGAGCAGAAATATTAGTCCACAAAGCTGAATAAATTCTACCGTGTTTATGTATGTTACAGCATTGTAATCCAAGCTGGTATTCTCCCCTCCCTGTCCCTTTTGCTCAGATTGCATTAAAAAGCAGTTGGTGACCACCACAGTCCAGCAGCAGGCCACAAGCACACGCAGCAGTCAGGGCAGACTAGAAGCCTTGGCTCCGTTTACAGCCGTTGCTGTAGTGCCATGAAAGACCAACAGGTATGATATTAAGAACCTGCAGATGCCCATTTCCCCCAGCATTAACGACAATTTTCTTATTTCCCCCATCTCCTCATTAAGACTGCAAGCACGTATCCTGGCCAAAGACACATCTCGAGGAGATGCATTTGGCTGGCATTTTGGTAGATCCCAGGAAGCCACATAACATACCTATTAGTGCATATGAGAGGAACTTATTCACAGAGGTGAGGGCCAATCCAGTTATGGGGCCTGTAGTGTCTTCAGAACGGATTACTTCCAGGAAAGGTCGAAGAAAGACGTTGGGTTCAATTTCAGATAGCTCTGAAAAAATAAAAGTAATTTTAAGAGAGACATTAAATTAACTTGAGTCATTAGGATTCATTTTCTCTTAAAGAATCTACCGTAAGCTTAATTCTCAGAGGAAAGAGGCCTGCAGTAGCTTAGTTTCAGAAGGCTGGTGGGAAGGTCAGAGTTGCTTTTAAATCTACACACACACACACACACCCCCCATGTGTATCTTTTTAAAAGCAATGGTTTGTGAAGTTCAATTTCTTATGATCTTCAAAACAGCCTTCTAGAGCCTTCTAGAACAAATACTATTGCAAGAACACTGTGTAAACACCACAGAGCCACTGCTGACTAAATTCGTTCTTTAATTAATTGGCAGATACAGTTGCACTTTCCTAGTACTCTTGCAGTCGTGTGATCACATGAACCATATAGACCCTGCCCCACCTTCCGCCACTGCTGTAACACCCTCCTACACATACAGACTCATACTAATCACATGCATTGCACAGATATACAACCAGGTTAGTGGGATCTCCTGCACATCTCTGTCTGAATACAAGCTGCATTTCTGCAACACAAGAAGGTTGCTTGACAGGAAAAACCCGCAAGATAAACAAATTTTAAAACTTTTCTGTCTTGTTCTCAGAGTACCTGTATAAAAGCCTCTCAACCAAAGAAGAAGAAAGGGCACTCTACTTCCTGCTTTGGACAGCAAGCAACCTCTCTAAAGCCGGAATATAAGGTGGCAGATGCACTGAGCTGTTGAGCTGGAGAAAGAACATCTAACGAGCTTCCTAAACTTTAAGATGATCAATGGAAGCTTTGAGGATGAAAAAGAAATACAGACAAGAATAGCCAGAACTAGGGAAAGTGACCAAAAAAATCCCAAAAGCTAAACAAAACCAAAACCAAAATAATAACAAAAAACCTCCCATAAGGAATCAAGATAAGAGAAATCCTGAGGAGGATTTAGGAGAAAAAGCATTAAAAAGCAGGTGAAGGCAACCACAATACAGCCAGAATACAAGCAAAGGAGAGTCTCTTAAAAGTAACTTGGATAATTCTGAGACCAGAAATATTTAAGTACAAACACTTCGCTCAACTTGCTGAAACCTACATTTTATTCCTAATAAAAGTTAACAAGTCTAACGGCTAATAGTGTCACAGAAACACTGGTGGTTTTATTCCAATATTGCACTTATTTGTCATATGAGCTTCTTTGAGGCGGGGGAGAAACAAGCCTGTAACTCCTGAATCCTTAGACAAGCTGCTGCTTTTTGATCTACCAACATAACTCAATTATTTTATTTAAAAAAAAAATCCAAACCCTCCTGATTCCAAGGTAAGTGAAATTCCATTCTATCAAAGTTCCTATTGAAAAGCCTTAAGTATCAAAGCAAAAAGCCTATCAGAAAGCATGTTAAAATAACTGTGATGACTAATGGTGAGGAAGCAAGGGAAGAAGAATAATGCTGGGGTTTTGTTTTAAATAGTTAAGACCATGGAGAACAACAAAGTGCAATAGTTTTGCTGTTACTGAAGCAAAACTGCAACTGGAAAGAAGAACTTTGAGAATCATTTTGCAGTCTCTTACCTTTCAGCCACCAGTTCAAATCGGGCCAACACTACTAACTTGTGAGAGGTTAAAAGGAACGTGATGATTCAATCTTTTTGGCTTAAGAACAACTCCCCCAACTTGTCAGATAATACCCTGGCGTGACATTACAATTGTGTCACCTCTCAATAGCTCATGGAAATGCAGAGGATCGCAAGACATGCTTTCATCAATGTTTATTTAAGCGTGCTTTATAGAACACTTGTCTGGTTACAAGCACTTGGGACAACATTATATATAGTAAGACTACTAGGGATCAACACTCAAATTCTTCTTCCCCAAAACGGATCCTTTCTATAGAAGGGGCAGCACCATCATAACCCTGTCAACTCCTCCAGCTTCCTTCAATCCAGTGAGCCCAGGATGGAAAAGCTGCACCTTGATTAGTAAGGAAAAAAGGACTTCAGCAGACGTACATAGCTGTGCAGGTGGAATGAGATGACGAAGACAAACTTGCTAGCAGAGTATACATAGGTCATCACACTCTGCATTAATGCATTTTTAGGACAACAAATAATTGTTTTCTTTATAAGAGCAGAGGGAGTTTCATTTTTTTCTTTCACTGAAAGTTATGAATCTTGATGTGGTTAAAGATTAGATTCCCCTGTAGTTGAACTGAAATTCCCAACTTACATGGAAGATCACAAAATGGCTTGTCATAGTTAGGATTTAACTTAGGCACATACTGCTGATTACACAGCAACTCTGGCCAGCTTCCCTGATATTCAGAGACTCTAGCATTTATGGTTACACAGCATTTTACATTAAGCTCTCTGAAACTGACTGTATACGCTGTAAAACTGTTTTAGACTGGATGGTTGGTGCTGTGTTAGTGAAAAAAGTTTAAAAATACACAGTAAACAAGAAGACAGTGTTTTTAGTGCAAGACTTACCCGCTAAAGGACTACCGTCTTAAAGATCTAAATTTCAGTGACACACCAATCGTTACACTGCTTATTGTTTGCATCTGAGGTGTATTCACTTGATTACTACAATGAGCTCTTCCTACTAGCAGCATTTGCAGACACCGAGGACTTACAGGGGTCATCAGCTCCCTTTTCAAAGCAGAACTCCATCTCAGCAGCGATGCTTGCTTCAATGGGAACATCAGAAGCACAGAAAAACAGTCATACTGTAGCTATTCTTGCTATATCCTGTCTTGAAGGAGATTACTCTCACTGGCTAAAGCATCAGTTCAGCATCTGAAATTGGCATTAAAGCTGTTTGGAAGTTCTTAACCAAGTAAAAATTTTGCAAAACAAGTCAGTAAGTCAAAGATCAATCCTCTCCTTTTAAGTCAGTCCTGTTGAGCTCTGTGACGTTAGTTCGGGAGCTCTTCCCTGAAAGGTTCTCATAGCCTTACATACGGAACGTGGCAGTGTCCAGAACCAACCCACCAGCCCTTTCAGATCAGTAACTACAACTGCAAGGTGCATTCCATGCTAGCTTATGCTACCAGAGCTCGAATTTAATCTAGAGCGCAAAACAGCAGGAACTGAATAATGGTCTTTTCACAATCCTTTGGTAAGTTAGGCTCATAGTCTTTAAACAGAATTTTTCTGCCCATCAAGTTAAACTTCATGAAAGAGACACTACATCAAGTCTTGATCTTTTTTGGCACCTAACTGTAAAAGCAATGCTATGCTCTCCTGAAAATATCTAAGAACCTCAGAAAGGGCAGTAAAAATCAGTTATAACTTTAATAATTCCTTTGCCAAAACAAAGGCTATATAAAGTAAATACTGAATGTTTGGAAGTACATACCTGAACTTTTATAAAAGCTTTCAAAAAAAAGCAGCTCTGATTTTTCAGCTCTCTGGTTCCTGCTCTGCCAGATTCGGGTTCAGGCATCACAAGTAAGGAAACCATAACCAGTGAGAGACTTGAGAACTGCTGACAGAGAGATTTCTCCAAGTATATTTCCCAGCAAAAGACATTTCTCAGTGTTTGAACTAGAAAACAGGGGATGGTTCTCTGCTTAGGTAACTACATTCAATTCTGGGGAAAAAACAACCAACCAAACAATCCACCCAAAACCCACCAGCCCTGCAAGCATCACCCCTGTCTAGGGTATTACAGGAGGAAAAACTGAACAAGTGCCCACAAGGAGATCAAAATTTCACTAGAGATTCCTACAAGCTGCCTTCCTTTTCAATGTATTCAAAGCTGGGAAAAATATATTAAAACATGACTTTGTCTTACATTAAGAACCTGGGCTGCTAGGGGACCAGCTGGAAAGCACTTCCCGTTCTTTTCACACAGGTCCCTTCAGTGAAATTTCATGGAATAAAACAGAGACCAGCACCAGCACTACAGCCAAAAATGCTCAGCTAGCCCAGAACAGAGCATGAAGATTGAGAAGACGGGAAAGAATATCTTAAGTAGCATATCAGAAAGCCATCTCTTCAGGCTGGCAATTTTAATATGAGGGAATTCCTTTGAGACCACAGTGCTTTCCTTCATTCATCCTATGGATTATTTGCGCTTAGACACACATGTCTATGAAGATATTTAAACAACTAATTCATGTTTAAGCACCTAACTCCCATTTCAGCAATCCCATCCAGCCATTCTGGCACTTCAGCAAACAAGCTGCATCAGATCTCCGGTGTCCCCTTTCTCCTGAAGTACAGGAGCAGGTCCCCCTCGGAAGAGGTTTCTTACTGTTAGCACACTGCTGGCACATTCCTGATCTAAAACGCTCACATAAGCTGCTTTCTCTGGCAGTTCAACTCTTCACTCCTGAATGACTCTTATCAGGATCGGCTATGCGTTCCGAATCGGAGTAAATGAACGAGAAAAAATCATTTATGACAAGTTATTTCAACATCATTTGTCCCCAGGACAGGCAACTGCAACCCAAACCACATGACCCCGACTCCTCTTATGCAGCAGCTGTTGGCCTTTGACGCCTAGCCTCCAGAAAGGCTGTCTCAATTGTATCCCACGCACCTCTCCAACGCAGACGAGCTCAGACAAGAGCCATACTTCAAGCATGTGCCATTACCTTCCCTGCTTACGCACTGAACTGTACAAGGAACAGGCATCCTCTTTTCTTCTTAAGGTGAGAAAAAGACAAAAGTAACACTGTACCAGAGCAGAAATCCAGCTCTTCAGGACTCCTGCCTAGGAGTTCAAAGAGTTCATGCCACAGAAAACTGAGGTAACAGCAAGCACTTCCCGGCTCATTCTCAAAAACACTTTCTGCAAACACTGCCTTTCTGGCCTACGTGACTTTATACGCACTTCATTCTCAGTTCACTCACCAAACACAAAAACATGTTGTCTTTTCAGCCAAGGGTGAGAAGTCCCTGCAGCCTCTCTCAGCAAGTTAGAGAGAAAAGTTACAACGAAAAAGGACAAAATTGTGCTTGCCTTTTAAAATAATCTGAAAGTATTCAGCAGCGATTTTCAGATTTTCAAAAAACATTTCTGAAATCTTAACTGTTGGAATAACTACTGGCTTAATCTTACCTAGATCAAAATGCAGGATTACAGAGAAAGGATAAATTCCTTTGAGTTAGTCCTGCGATTATTTGTTGCTTAATTCAGAGACTAACACATCTAGCGAACAGAACTACAGTAACTTGGTTCCTCTCTCAAAATTTGCAGAGCTAAAGTTTGCTTTACATAGAGTCAGTTAACAGCCACAGAACAGCACATGCATGTTGGTTCTAGGTCCCTTGGCAAAACTACAATCTCAGCAGCTCTACAGCTGATGAGCGGAGGAGGCACATGTTTCACCACTCCAAAAACAAATTCTCCAGACTGAGCGGAACACATGCCACCCTGCACCTGCAATGAAAGATATGCCCTGACTTCGAGCTAGGAAGTGTAGTCCAACATTTAACTCCAGTTCACTAACGGCCAATTAACGTAGGGTAACAAGCGTAAAAGCGCTGAGCTAGATGACCTGCGTTCATTTGTTCCTAAATGTATGTTTCCCTCCACACAGTCCTGGTACAGTCAAGGTTTCAAGTAAAAGAGAGTCCTTTGCCAGCTCTCCCCCAAGGGGTCTTTGTTGTTGTTTTGGTCTTGTTTTTCTTGCAAGGTCTAGAGCAGCCCTTGAAACACAGTGGAATGCATACCACATTTCTAGAGATTTTCTTACCTGAAAAGAGAACAGATTGCTGCCTACATAGTCTGACCTAGCAGCTAATGTGATCAGAGAAATCTCTAGCCCTGCTTCCTGAAAATAATGACATCAATGTCCACTAAACTTGACAAATAAGAGGTCATCAAAAAGAGCAGCCACCTGACATTCCCCACAGGTTCCCCAAATTATCATTGTCTTATCCCAATCTAAGCTCTTAATAGATGAAGAGAACTGGATTCCGACAGCTCGGGAGAAGCTGAGGAGCCAGAAGCCTACATCCTAGTTTGCAGAATGCATAAATATCGCGAGTTATTTTAAAAGGCTGCTGGGACTGCCCAACACAGCATACAAGCTCACTGTGGGGATGTGTGGAAGCATGTTGTTCGTATGTCTGGAATTAAAACTTCACTATACTATGTGTTATCAAAAGCTTTACATATGATAGAAGTAAACATAGGCCCAAAATTTAGGATATTTAAGCCAACGAAGGAGAAGTGAGAATTAACTGCAATCCTCTTCAGTACGCCTGTAAAATATACTCTTCAAAGCTAATTCCCTGTGAATTAAAGTGGTCATTCAGGGGCCCAGGCCCACCGTATTGGAGGGAAACAGTGCCATTCACAGCTGCACATGAGCGCAAGGCTAGAATTACAAATGCAGTTTGACAGGGGGAACCCAGAGCTGTCAAGCCTGTTCTGTTTGCCTAATTTCATTACAATGGCACAAATGCTTTCATTTGTCACACTCCAGCTTCATGTGTTTATCTCCCTTTCATTAAACATGACTTTAACAAATGATTGTTCCATAGTGCCAAGATCTCAAGTGCCCCTCAGAACTGAGATTTTTATTTTGGGGAAGGATGACAGAATGCATACTGAGCATTTGACTATTGAGATCCTCTGGTCAGGGCAGCATAAACTCAACTGAAATATCGTCTCCTGTAGCAATTATTTACATCTACCAGCAAAACAGGAGCACTGACAGTCCTATCAGTGTTAGCCATTAGTTACCATGGGTTTCATCTGATGCCATGCTTCAAATTCAGCTGTTCTGACTGCCCGTCAAAAATCCCTGGGCATTTTTCGTAAGGAGGTAGGTACTTGCTAGAGTATCTTCAGCCAAATTACACTGAAAACTCCAGCTGTGTCTCCACTGTTATTCCAAGTGCTTTTCATCCAGCCATAGTATTCTGTTCCAGAGGGAGTGATATGAGAAGATGCTCACTTCATTCACAAAGAAAACAAATGCCATCAACAGGAAGTACGGAGCTACACGAAGTGCAAGCTTTCATGGTTTCTATCCAGAAAGTACAGATACGACTACTCGCTTCTTGAATTTTTAATGCCAGCCATACAGATTGCTGAGTGCATAAAGAAAATGTTGTTGGGATAGCAGCTCATTTCAAAAGTTAAAGTTGTTCAAATTCTGCTCTTACTTCTTAGCACTGAGAAGGCAGCAGAGATAGGAATAATTGCATCTTGACAAACCTTTTTCTGAGCTATGGCTGCCACGTATTAGTCAGGGGTTATATTCAAAAGGCTCTGCTTCTAAACAAGAATAGTTCTTAAAGTGAACTGAGGGGTAATTTGGCATAGCAAGGTTGAAGGTCACCAGAAGACCTTGCCATGAATCCGAGAGCATTTCCTTCCACCCTGTCACCTCAACACCTCCGGAAGAACCATGACTATTCAGATAAAAGGCAACAAATCAATTAACTCTACACAGTAAAAGCCTACTGATTCCAAACTGGTCTCCCATGCATGTGTTTATTGCGAATGTGAACAGAAATACCCATCTGTAAGTGTAATTTCAATGCTAATCCATACCAGTTTTCTAGAAACCCTTCCTCCTACGTCATACTAGAGGATAAGCATTAGAGCGACACCTGATTACACTAGCACATTCCAGAGAAAGATTAGATCAAGACGCATGATTTGTAAAGCCACATATGCAAATTCAGAATTACTTACATAAATTTTCATCCCTGTTACAGAGAAGCTGATTGCTCTCTGGGAAAGGAGATGGCACACCTGCTTTAGCAGGGGGCTTGGACTAGATGTTCTCCAGAGGTCCCTTCCAACTTCTACCATTCTGTGAAAACAGCCAACCCGAGCTTCCAACGGGTTCTGGAATATACAGCTACTTTTCTAGCTTTTTTAGACAGATGCAAGCTCTAAACTGTCAGTGCCAATTGTAATGGCACTTAATCCTACTCCAGAAAACTGAACTCCTCAATAGCTCTATAAAAACTAATTGGAGATCCTGCCCCTTTCTGAACATTTTTTTTCCCTGTGAGCGGAAATTACTTAACACAAAGCTCTGAACACCTTCCAGGGAAGAGAAATCAACCTTCACATACACCTACAAGGAAAAAGTCCTTCAGCAAGCTAAATTGCCATGAGTTTCACAGGTAACTGGAAGGTCAACATCTACTTAAAAACAAATAAGCAAACAAAAACCCACGACCCAAAAACTCCCGAACATTCCAGAACCACAGGGTGAGCAAAACCACAAGCAAGCTTCACCTCTGTTTAGAACTAGCTGAAATTGTTTTGAAAGACTTCTTATAGAAAATCACCACAAACAACTGACAACAGCCAGTTCTTGTGATGAACCTGCACCAGCTCTGAACTTCAGAACCCATGGGCACTGCCCTGATCCAATGACAGTCAACTCTAAATTAAATCACTAAACCAAACTAAACCAAAGCAAAAAGCAGTCATCCCATGACAAATTTATCCGCCCTTGAACAAACACTGATA
Organism: Steatornis caripensis; assembly: GCA_013398225.1. Lineage (NCBI taxonomy): Eukaryota > Metazoa > Chordata > Aves > Caprimulgiformes > Steatornithidae > Steatornis > Steatornis caripensis. The sequence goes on along the minus strand of VZSC01008318.1, from coordinate 215,061 downwards.
GTTATTGATCTTGCTGCTGTTGTGAATTAGGGCCAGGTTTCCCAAGGTTCCCTCCTAATACGAGAAAGAGAGCATGGCCACTCTAACAAGGCCGACCATGCTAAATGAAACCTGTGGGGAATTGCATTGCACACTGCCAAGTCCAGAGGATGGCCTGATCTGTCCGTCTTACTGACAGCACAAGTTTGATGTATGTCAAGTTTAAGCACTCTTTTTCCTCTCTAAAAGAAACTGGCACGTGTCGAAGGAAGAGCAATTAGGTTGTGCCACTCTACAGAACTCTATTCAATCACCGGACTTGCTTCGCTATGATATTTTCTATGTCTTGCACAGTACCAGGCACAAAGTAAGTCGGCAATTTAAAAGCCCAGGAGAAATTAAAACTTCTTTCCTGGTACTGTAAAGCACACTAATTCTCCACAGCTTTGTGTGTCTACCACACTATGAATAGCGCTCTCATTGCAAATTCACCAGGTTGTAAAAAGGAAAGCTTCACAATTTCTAAGAGACTGGAGAAAAAGATTACAGTTTTATCATCAATTAGCTGTCTGGATGTTACCCTGTTCTGTTTATCCCTTCCTCAAGGGAAGCCCATGAGTGCCAAGGGGAAAAATTAAAAGGAAATTGAAGAACAACAAATCCCGAACAAGCCAAGACATTTCTCATGTTGCCAGAGAAATCTAAAAAGCATCAGTGAGACAGACAAAATCCAAAGGATGAAATGAAGAAAAGCCTGATGGCCCAAGAGGAAAGAGAATATTTTAACAACAAAAACTTCTCAAACGTTTAACGCACCTTGCTGTTATTCTTCTATCCAACCTGAACCAACCTAGGAGACGTTGTGCTTTGCCATGTTATTACCAGAAAGTAAAATGGCAAAACACAATTAATTACCCAGAGCTCAAGAACCACACACTAAGTTACCACAGATGCAAAATGGGAGCCTTGGGGAGAGCAGAGTGCAAAACGTCACGGGAACAATAGTTCCAGACCTAGAGATGTGGAAAGAGAACAGAAGCAAAAGGGAGAAGATGGCAGTTGATCCAACTGTTGTCTTAAGACATTGGAACAGTAAAAACATTAAGCAACTTTTCCCCCATAGCAATAATTGAAGCAATCAGTAATCCGTGCACACACACACACACGGAGGAATTCAGACTGCCTCCATTAAAAGGCAGCTCAATTCCTAGAATCATGAAAACAAGTGAATATTACGTTCTTGAGAATGGACTGGGGAAAGAAATTAATTTCTGCATACTGCTATGTGCTGGAGTGACCTACTGATACAAGGTGCTGATGGTACACGAAAGGAAGCAGAAGGCTGAGATTTAACAGTCATTTACAGTTTTTGCAACTGAAGAGACCTGTGAATGCAATTCAACTTCAGTGACCACCAAACAGGATGTGTCTTAAGATGGGCACTATGGAAACAATATTACACCAGCCCCCAACTCCATTAAATATATTTTTTCCATGTCCTGGAATCAGGCAGCAGCTGTCAAATGATAAAATGTCTGTGAGGAATCAAAGTTACCTAAATACTATGTGAAGAAATGAAAGGATTCCACACATACATAAAAAGTTAGTTGCCCTTATTGCAGCCTGGACAGAGGAATACACAAGCAGTTATTTTCTCTACCAGTTGGGAGCCCAAGCATTACACTTCACCATATCTGAATACGAAGGCAGTAATTCAGCCTCCATTAACAAACCCCATTAACTAGGAGGGTCAAAGCACGATCCCAAAGGAAAGACCAAAGTTTATTAACAGGTGAGAGGTGGAAAAGTATTTTTTAATTCCTATTCTGCCTGCTCCTTCAAACTCAGAGGATCTATATACTTAGTATAATAGAAATTATAAGCCTTCAGCAGAGAACAGGTACAGGTAGTTTGGAACGATTCCTCTTCCAAGCAGCAAGACTTTGGTGCTATTTGGGGTTCAACCCGAACTAGGTGTTTCCCCGGCAGGAGATGATCTTTGTTGGCGAGGTCCATAACTGGCATTGTTAAACAAAAGCTAGATTTGTTTTGGTCAAGAAAACTTGCCAAGAACACTTTTTTCTTATTGTCTATAAGGTTAAATCGTACTGATTTCATTCCACTTGCACCATCTGAAGAAGCTGATGTGACAGAAACGAAAGGATTTTAGGATTTTTGGATTTCACATTGTGCTCTACCCACTTCTATAAACTTATCCAGGATTTTGATGTAATTTCCATCAGGAGGTCTAAACAATAATACAAACCCTACTTATGGTACTATTTCAGAACGCACACAAGTACAGGTAACCTATGAATGCAACTATTTTCATGAGGCAACATAATACTCTGAAGCACCAGACTGAGTCAAAGCTCCCTCTTCAACACCTTTGGCCAACGATCAGTTGCAATCCAGGACAAAATATTTCTGCTCACATTCTTAACATTCCAAATTTAGACAAAGTTTTTCAGGGCAGAAAGAGTCACGTGTATACTGACAGCTCATACCTCTCCTGGGGAGACTGCAAACACCAAGTAAAGATTCAGGTACAGTATGGCTTGACATTAGCAAGCCCATGGTCCTGCTCCCTATTGCATCAGCTTCTCTGAAGCGGTCATTTAACAGATGACAGATAACCTGTATCCTGAGCAGCAGGCTTGTATAAGAAGCATAAGTAAATCTTGCTATACAGGCCACTAGCGCTATACCTTAGAAAGAGAATACTGGATACAGTCTCTAAGAAGTGCCAAATAGATCTATTTCAGTCTATTGCTAATGTTTTTGATCTAGTACCTGCCCATGACAGAAAAACACACTAGAGTGCTTCAGAAGCTAAAATGAGTGATCCTGTCCTAACTTTTATAAAGGTCATTACCGACTGCACGTTGTCCAGCAAGAGTGATCTAAAAGAAACAGCACAGCACAAAACTTCAACTCACACAGATAAACAGGGCTGTTAGTTTAAGCCAGCCCTCAGTTCACACGCTTACGTAGGCTACTTCAATCCCTCTCTCCTTCCCTTAGGGCACAACGCAGCCCGGCTCTCCAACTGAAACACACAACACACACTGAACAGGACAGTGGACACAACTCTGTTTTAACCTCTCACCCCTAGCATTTCTGCTACCATGATCTCCAGGACAGAACCATTATTATTTCAGCAGGATTTGTTCCCAAGAGTCACTAAAAAGGCAAAGATAGAAGAATTTAATTTTGATTTTTAAGCCTAGACCTATAGAATTTGCTCTGACAGGATATAAGCACATACGCAAATAAACTGAGTATCAGATGGTAGCAAGGTCCTTGATCACACGTTAATCAGTCTGCTCTCAGCCTCTGCCACTCATCTCCCCTTCATGCTCTTGGGCGAGTCACTCAATCTCTGCTTCAATTCCTCATACAAAAAGGGAAAGTATGTGGCATTTAAGTGCCGTGCCATTCAATTACCTGGATATAATCTCAAGAAAGCAGCTCACAGTAATAGCAATTCAATAAAGGTTTCCTGCCCTATCATCCTATATTTCCCCAAACCCAAAAGTTAACTAAGACTCTTTGCGAAAGAAGCTATTTTTCAAAGTTCATATTTAAGTTAGGGAACTATGACAAGCACTGTATAACACAAGTTAAGATCAAAATAATCTTCATAATCTATTACACAGAAACCCAGTGGTTCAGTTTGTGAAGTATCAAGGAAATTAACAAGGACATACTGGAGTCACATATGAAAACAACTTGTCAGTGCTTGACCACTCACTTTTGGGGTGTCAGTGTTAAGGAACTTCATTTAAAAAAAAAAAAAGAACCTAACTTTGAGAGGAGCTAATGAATCAGGTGAAGAAAATGTATATAATTTTCTAAAAAGCAGCAGTTAAACAGCTAGTAAATTCTCACGGCCTTGTCAGAATGCAACCACTTGACACAGAACAGAATTTTGTTCAGCTTTAAGGCCAGTACTTAAAACCAGAAAGTGGCTCTAGGTAACAGAAGGACTTCGAGGGCCCTTCCAAAAACTTGGGATGAAATCCCAAAGCTCTGGGAGAGCAAGGCGAGCACCTGTTTTCCTGAACAGTTCCATTTTTTTATGCTGCATACTTCACACAGAAGCTGCATTATTCTGGAGAAGCTGCATTCCAGCCAAAAGTGCACAGTTAATGTTTTTTGCAGCCCCCAGCCTCCAATGATGGATGACCATTTTATAATGAAATACTTTATGCTCAATCAACTTACAAATAACGGATGTTTTATCACACTGAATTAAAAAGAATGTTTTTAACAACAAAAAAGAAAAAAGCAACAGACAAGAATCAGTGATGAACAGAAGCAAAAGTTATTCCTGTTAAGGGTGGTTAAAAAATCCAACGGATGTCTCATTTTAACTCTTTCATTGCTCTCCAATAACAAGTGGAAATGATGCACAAGCTAGTATTTGCTCTGAAAACACCTAAGGTAAGTCCTGGTCCAGACTATTGAGACGTGAGAATATAAGGCTCCTACAAGAAGGATTTGGTCCGTAACGTCTCCATTAGGCTTCCAAAAAGCTAAGGCTAATAACTAAGCACTGTCTGAAGATAAACCTTTCAAAATACTTTAATCTCTCACGTCCATTCAGCATAACAGAAATCATTCCTCAGACATCCCTTAATCAGCTGTGGGGTTTTCTCCTCCTAGCACTGCTTCCCACCTGTCAATGCTGAGCGATAAACCAGAGAAATAAACCCCCCCCCCCCCCCCCCCCCCCCCCCCCCCCCCCCCCCCCCCCCCCCCCCCCCCCCCCCCCCCCCCCCCCCCCCCCCCCCCCCCCCCCCCCCCCC
>VZSC01008318.1:161375-210264 GCA_013398225.1 Steatornis caripensis | reverse complement strand
CCCCCCCCCCCCCCGCACTCAAAGATTACTGCGATTTCTAGATCAAGGTTTGGAACCAAACACCTAAATTCAACTGATAATCTTATTTAAGACTCGGTGCTTGCTATTTTACCACCACTGTTACTGCTGTTACACACTTCAGGTCAAGAAATCCCAGAACTTATAAGGCCATGTTTGAATCAACACTAGCCCTCGAAAAGGCCCACAGCAAAAGCAGTCGTTGTGCCTTTTCTCCCAAATAGCACATGAAAAATTCTCTAATCTAGTTCAAACATGGCAGAATGTCCCTCCATTCTCATATTATCTTACACTTTTAGGAAACAGTGTCTTGTGATAGGAATAAAGAGACAGAAGAATGCAGATGCATATGAGATGCAGTGAACACAAGCTGCAACAACCGAAATGCCAATTAGATATCGTGAAAGACATTTTCTAATGAAGGGTGGTCAAACATCAGAACAGTTTACCCAGAGAAGTTGTGGGAGCTCCATCCCTGGAGACAATGAGAATTCAGCCGGCTTTAACCCTAAACACAATCTCACTTCCAAGCTGGTCCCGCTTTCAGCAGGTGATTGGAGCAGATGACCTCCAGAGATCTCTTCCTACGTAAATTATTCCAATTCTGACTTGTGCTTACAAGAAACAAAAAAAAGCCTCTGACATTGTACATTACAAGTGTAGCCACTCTAACATTAGCTGAGTGAAGAGTTTCCCTTCCCAGATCTTCTACTGGTTAGGATCAGCAATAATTAAATACAAAGCAGGAGCTCATTCCAGAACTACCCCTAGAAAACGTTCATGATTTTCTAAACCAGTCTTCTAAACAGAAGTTGCAGACTCAGGCTGTGACTGAACTGGAAAAAAAAAAAACACCTCAAAACACCACAGTTTACCAAATTTGGGGACTTCCAGAAAACTAGCAGAAATAGAGCGTGTTGCTCCTGTCTTCCCTTAAAATGATATGGCATCTGCTGCAGATATTAAGGTCATCAAACAAACCGCGCTTCGGTCCCGAGTCACCACTTCACATCTAGATCAATTCCCCCAGTCGCACTGCAACCACCTCTCAAGCTCCACCAAGTTCAGAGTTCATCTATGGAGCCTTTACACTACTGTTTGAAGCACTGCAAATCTTAATCAGTTCAAGATTTTTAGTCACAAAATCAATTCTCCTCCCCTCCCCACTCCTCAGCTGAAGGCTGGCACTCAGTGAATCAGACCGAAGGGAGAATAGAGTTTCCAGCACCTGCTTCAGTTTTCAAGAGTCCAACTGAAACTGTTATGATCTGGCAGCAGGCAGTCTGAAGATGTCATTTTCCTGCTCTGTGAAGGACTGAGTCACAGTACAAAAAGAATCCAAATAGAGAAATGAGTGAAAAGAGCAGCAGCAGTCAAAGGAAGTCACAATTTGTCTTAATATGGCCAAAGAAAATGAGCAGCTGAAGGCAGAGTGCTAGAAAGTACCACATCCCCTCTGCAACTGAGCATCTTATTCACCCTCTGTCTCACGCCAATTACTACGGGCAGTGCTGAGTACGCATTATTTTCCACATTTGTGACAACATACTTTCAAAGAATGTTGTAAAATATTACCCCATGCTATCATATGCTTTGGAATAAGCTTACTACTAGGAGATTATAATTGTCTACTGCAGTTACATTAGGATTTTTTAAGTCTGGAAACATAAAATACATTCCTTCTTGAGAGGGAAGTCAGGAAACGGAATCAGTACGTTCACTGTATACCAGCAGGCTGATGGGAAGCATTCTTCTTTTACATAAGGACACGCAATAACAACTCAAAAATATAATTCAACACATGCTTTCCTCATGCGGAGAAACAAACACATTTATTCTTCATCATAATAGGTCTCCTACAAGTGATTGCAAAACTGAAACACGAATATACCTACAAGCAGATTCCTTCCACAAACAGGAAAGAAACTCCGACTCTTAGCACAACAGTATGCTTCAAGACAAAAAAAAAAGAAAAAAGCACACCCTTTAGCCCTGGTCAACACAGAGGATCTGTACAATTTCCCTTAGGAATGTAATTTAAGCCTCGGAATTAAAATGGCAAAACTCCCAAGATGAACGCAGCTTCACCGGGGTAAGAGCGTTTGCAACAAACAGCATGGCAGCGCTCACAGTAAGTAGGCTGCGCTCACAGACTACTGTCAGCGGTTTAACTTCAGTTTAGATTTGCCACTGGCACAGGGCAAAAACGGAGGGGTGCAGGGATTGTGTAACAAGTTTGCAAAAATACAAATATTTTAATTGTTTTAAAGAAATTATTTTAAAAGTCCTACAAATATCACATCAACGCTCAACCTTACTTAATCTTACTCTCCGTGTCAATACGACCACTGAGATCTAAATCTTCTTTCAGTTCTCAAGGCTTCCTTGGTCACAGAAACTGCTCACTGAAATGTCCCAAGAAGTTGGAGGCAGAAAGCAGAGTGGAGAAAGGGTTAACCCACAGCTGGGAGAAAGTTTCCCTGGAAAATTGGAACACATGGTGTGGCTGTGACTAAATTTCACACTGGTTCTGTTGAGTACAAACATCCACAACTGTGTGCATTTGAGAGAGTCAGAAAGAAAGAAATGCTCCTTATATGTTAGCTTCACCTGCTAGGTTCCTTCAAATGGATAATGACATACTCCAGGGAACAGCAGAAATCCTTCACATTTCAAGCAGAGATGAGGTGCCGAAGTGGCGAGGGGAAATAATAAATAGAAGGAAGTAGTCCTCCCCTTTCCTGCTCCCACATTTTTTGGAACATACTAGAAAAAGTCAAACCTATAGTCTGGCAGAGTTGATTCTGCTGGTTAAGACTAGACGAGTCAGCACAGAAGTCACCTGAGCTGACACTGAAGAAATCTGTGCCACTGGAATACATAAAAAGAGGACTTGTACAGACTGAACAAGGAAGAAGGTGTGTGCACGCATACACGCACATAGATTTTAAAGATCAACTGATTATGTTTTAAACAAACAGGCAGCCCTTAGCTGGTCAGAGATAACTACACAGGCAAGATTATGAACTACCAAGATCAACCAGCACAGAATGATTTGGATTTGAAGAAGTCTCTGGAGGTCACCTACTCCAACCTCCTGCTCACGCAAAGGACTGCTCTGGAGTTCTACCAGGTTGCTCAAGGCCTTGTTCAGTCAAACTTTGAAAGTCTCCATGGATGGAGATTCCACTCTCTCTTCCCATGCCCCAGTATTTAACTCTCTCTAGAAAGAGTTTTCCCCTATGCCCAACTGGAATATCTCCTGCTAAAAACTCATGACTATGGATCTCAGCCCCTCTGAGAAGAAATGACTCTGTCTTTTCTGTGATCCTCCCTTAGGTAGTAGAAGACTGCAATTGGGTCCCACTCAGCCTTTTCTGGACTAAATAAGCCTACAGATTTTTAGAAGACTACAGCCATAGGGCTGTGTGATAAAGAAAGTGTTTGAAAGCAGTGGACTGCAAAAGGAGCAAGCAAAGCAGCCTGTGATCCTCTAGAGTCAACACTGAAAAGAAACCGTACTTCACAATGTGGATGGTTCTCACAGAAGTTTGGATCGGTTAAGCAGACTACTACAGTTAGAAAACTACTTCTTAAGCTTCAGAACTGATAGGCTATGATCTATCCTGCTTGTTCATAAAGAAAAACGGTGGGTGGGAGGGGGGAAATGGCATACTGTTTTCATCCACATTGGTGTGAAGACTAGGAAATTGAGAACTATTGTACTAGAGAGCCAGATTAGTGTTTTAGGGAAAACTTCTATGTCTGGAGAAAGTCTGGCAGACTGTGTGGACAAAAATCAGCAATACTTGTACCTCTGATAGGTTCTTATTCTAACTGAAGACTGTTTGTTACAGAATGGCAGGAAAGAGTTTAAAAAAGGAAAAGGGAAAAAATAAAAGAGGTATCCTCACTGAAAGGAGAGATCTCAAGAGGCGTTATCAATGCCAAAAGACAGGCACAGATGGGCAAGCATTTATACTTGCCTTCCCTATAATCAGTAAATAACAGTAGATTAAATATACAGTAACACTTTCTTCTCCTCAAAGCATTTTTCACCAGACTACACAGGGAGAAGCAAAAAGCTGGCAGACAAAATATCTAAAGTAGAAGTAGACATATAATGGCTAGGAAGCCCAACTCTGTGTCAGGTACGGACAGAGAACTTCTGCTCCGCCCTTTTCAAAAGGGGATTGTTATGTGCCCACATTTAAAAAGAAGGCATGTAGGGAAGACTTTGATTAGCTATACCAGTCTTTATCCGCTTTACAGACTATTCCCCAAATGCCCACAGAGCTCTGTTCAAGTACGTAAGGACCATTTTCTAACCATGCCTCCGTGGCAGGAACCAGTAAATGCAGGGCAAGCAGATTAGACTAAATCACTGCTTCAGTTTTCGCTATTTCACTACATAAACAAAAGCTTACAAAAGACCCTCAAAGCAAGGTATTAATAACTTGCTCTCACCATGGCTATGTAACAGACTTCCCAGCTGACCTTAAGTACCTACTTTCACACTCCAAATTCTTTTCATTAATGGACACATTAATTAAAAAAAAAAACCAAACCAAACAACAAACAAAACCAACATCCCTCTTTCCCCAGTGTCCTCTTCCAAAAAAACTAACCAAGACCCCAAGTGAAACAGATGTGATTCATCCCTAAGTCGTATCACGTGAAAGTAAAAGTACTTTGTGAGTTTAGTTTCTTTAGCTGAATTGCAGTCAGGTGTTCATTTATTTTTTTTTACATATACTGACAGTGACTTGTACTTCCTGTCCCAACTATCTGCCACAGTGCTCACACAAGCAATATATAGTTGCATCTAACCTTTGAATTTCAAAGATTACAGACGCTCATGCCTTACACTCCTCTCTGCCTCAGAGAGAAGGGCCACCTAGAATCCAGCACTGTTCTGTAATTGGATGTTGTTAGATATTGGCTAAGAAACAGGTATGATTTCTTTTTTTAAAAAAAAAATTGTTTCCACATACCATGAAAAACAAACTCCTTAAAAGACCACTAAGTGCCAATCACAAACTTGATTATTGCCAGGACACAGAAGTAGTTGTTCAGATTCAAGGGTGTTGGGGGGTAACATCCAATAATTCAAAGTACATTGTTGTGCAGTCTCCAACTCTGGAGATATTAAAAAGCTGACTGCACATGGTCCTGAGCAAGCAGCTCTGGGTGGCCCTGCTTGAGCATGGCAGTCGGACCAGATGATCTCCAGAGGTCTCTTCCAATCTCAGCCACGCTGTGATTGTTACAATTCCACCTTGACAGACATGCTACTGACATGTTTCCTAAGGGCTCAGCTCTGGCCAGCTTTAAACCAAAGAGAATCCTGTGATTACCCAGGGCTTAGTCTTCTGCCAAGGCTTTCTAGCCTTGAGATTTACAGAGGGTCACTTGAAAAAATGAAACCTCAATGATGCAAAGCTGAAACTACTTTAAATAACTCTAAAATTAATTATCAAAGATCTCATGACTTAAAGGTTTTACTTACGGCTTCCAATTCTTGAGGGCATCAAAACCAGAAACAGATTGGAAACCTTATTCAGCTGTTCTTTTTAAGGTACCTCATATAATATGCAAGGAGGAGGGAGCAAATTACTTAATAGCATATCAGACTCTGCCAGTCTTTATTCTTTCACTTATATGCATGAATGATGATTGGTGTGGCTGCCTAGCAAGACGGACTGCAGAAGATATTAGAAATTGACCTATAATTCAAGATACCAACACTTATTATTTACTGTGCCATCTGGGAAAGCTCCTAAAGTGTGTTTGATTCTTAATTTCAGGCACTAAGGCAACTCTCAGAAAGAAGATGGAAGTTATCTTAACTTTAAAGTACCTTTAAAGTACCACCTTAACATTTTCCTCCTCCAGTAACTATTATCTTGTGGGAAGCAGTCCCTTATATTTTCCAGTTCTCCCTGAAAGTGTAAGCAGCTGTCTTGCTTAAAAAGAAGCCAAGTTCTTCAGACTATTAATACAAAACAAAAAATAGTATTTTTAGACTTTGCTCAATTCTAAGTCCTTTTATTTGAAATGCTATACACTGTTTATTAACTGAATCTACAGGCATTTATTTATTATAAAAAGTTATTGGTGGGGTACATTTAAGAAATATCAGACCCTCACATTTCACTTGTTACTATAGACATTAACATGCGATGACATTCTAACAGGATTCAGCTGAGAGTTACATCTGCCCTAACTGTACTAATAGGTGATCATCAGTCACCAAAAGCCATGCCATGACCCACTGCATAGTCAATGCTGCATTTCACTAAAAAACCCAACAACCTTCTGCTTAACTGTATTCTAAATTGCTCCTGCAACCACCGAACAAACATCAGCACATACAAATGTGCACTATTTGGACAGCAAACAACTAGGACAAAACAAAACACTTCCCACACACTAACAGAAAATGACAACTGAAGCCTATTTACAGTATTTTTTTCTGAGTTAAGCAACTATCTCAGAAATAATTTGTCTAATGTACAAACAGCCACTAGGTAAGCTAACAAAAAAACCTCCCTGCCTCATCATTGTTAGGCTTTTCAGAAGCAACAATTACATATCTTGCTCTGTTCTACATTAAAGTTTTAATTTCCTGGAGTAAGTCCTATCAGCTTCTTAGCTTTCCAGTATGTTTTCAGAGCAACAAGCAACTTGGCAATCTAGAAGACACAAGCCTTCAGAGGATACATGGATCCTCCTACACATACTGGAATTTCACTGTCTTCCAAACAAATCTTGTGCACTGTCCTGTTAGCCACTGAAGAGCTGTAGCAGCGCTAGGGAGGGGGCTTGGTGTGAGGCTGGGAAGAAGGTACCTCACAGTCAGAAAGGAAAACACAGAAATGTCAGGGATCTATTACTACTACTCAGTAAAATCCAAACTCTTAAGTAAAATAAAACAACATAAATTGATTTAGTAAATAACTACCCAGACAGCAATTATTTTGACAACCTTATAATTTATCAGGCAATCTTATTTCAGAACCAATGACAATATACAATGAAAAGCCCCAAACGTGCAAGACCAAATCATACGTTTCAGCAAGCTTCATATTTAGCATACTTTGAATTTCCTTAGCTACAACCAGATTTATTCTATCAGAAATCGTATATGGTCTCTGAAGAACTAGTGCATGACCTTGCATCTCTTATGAGAAGTCACAGCTGTATTCCCACATTGACTGATAAAGACAACTGAACAGGCAAGCGGAGTCCCATCCCCTCTTTGAAACAGGCCAGACATTTTAACTCATCTCACTGAAATGCGATTTGCTGCCATCACAATTAAGCATTTCTGTCTTTCTATTACATGATTCAAATCAAAACAGATCACACTTAAAGAGCCATACAAATTCATACTCCGATCCCAAGTGACAAAAGGTAAGAAAAATACCATGAGGCCTCATACATCCCCCTTTAAAGGCTAACATCCTGGCGACACAGATCTTAGCATGGTCAAAATCGGGTTACGTCTCAAAGAAGATTCAGTCCAAAACCAGAAGTTGGGAGGAAGTGTCAGGAATAGAAAATAAAAAGCAAACAAGAAAAAAGGTAAGATGATATAAGAGTTACGGAAGCAGAACAGTTGGTTAGGAAAAGTATGGTTAATAAATCTCAGAAGCAGCAGGAAGGAAAAAAAAAATCTTATTGAAAGAACTCATGGTTAACATGATCAATGTATCAGAGCGGTACCTTGATCAACAGACTGGCCCAGAGTTAGCAAGTGGTCAACAATATCTGTCCCACTGCACAGAAATACTACTAGTCTGTTAAACACTAGTGTGACACTAAACAGACATCTTCCAAATCTCTGCCTAAATAAGCATTTCAACTTGAAATGCAACTTTCTGTGCTTATTAATATTAAAGAAGTCAGTAGGACAAACTGCAAGTCCTCCTTCCACCAAATAACCCCTCTTCAGCTTGAGCACTCTAGATACAGGACTCCACTTCTTTCTCTGAAATTTTACATCAAAAATAAAATCTACCGATAAATAACTTCTGCGATAGTGTCAGGTACAGCTCAGCAAGCTCTGTCCCTCACACCTGGCTCTTCCTCTCCAGGCTGCAGCTCTGGTTTAACAAATCTGCCCCTCTGCACCACATTCCGGGAAGGATTAATCTGGCCACAACCCAGTTTACTTCCCATCCTGGTAAACGCTACTGGTCCAGCCATGTTGGGTCCGTATTTTCACCCTTTCTCCGTGAGTGAGCTACTGAAAGCATCTCAAAAGCAGCAGTCTGAAAACCATGAAATGTGAAACTTTTCTTAACTAAAGAGATTTAAAGTGCAAAAAGCAAATGATGAGGCATAAAGAGCTTAAAATCTTTGCATATAGATCTTAACCTTCCCTTGCCAGCTTTTCCATAGCCTCTTCAGCTCATGCTAAGGTTTCTTCCAGGGTAAGCAAGGAAATTTGTACTGCTCACAATGCAGTATCTTGCAGCCTGTCAGCTTTAACAGGCACTGATCACACTGAACTTAGATCGTTTCCTAAACTCTCACAGTTTTCTACCTCCAGCATCGAGCAATTGATCAACTTTACCTTTGATCTCTCTTCTCCACCCTGTCAAAAGGGGCATGTCACCAGGGCTGAGGTCAGGAAGCCATCTCTTCAGAGCTATATACACAGACACTCCTTGCCCAGACCACTGTTTTCTGCTGAGTTTCTTTAAAACAATGCTTTCTTAATCAAAACCAGTAAATAACCCACCAAAAACAATTCCATAGAGACCCCTATCATCCACAAAAGGAAAAAAGCCGGCTATTTTTCCAAACCATTGTAACAGGAACCTCTGTTATTTTGAAATGCTCATTAGCTTAGTACTAATTAACTACGTTCCTATTCTACAGCTTGGATGTTTGCAGACGGGATGTTAATTGGCACACTGCACTGGGAGGATCAGAGCAGACAACCAAGAGGATCTGCTTTCTCCTCACAGTACAGCAAGGAAGCCGAGCAATTTCTGCTGTTGAGTGCAGTGTTTAAATGTATCCTTGCTTCCTCCAATCCCTTAATTCTATATTTTAAGCTTCATCTAGGTTGTGGTTACCTCTTGGCACATGCTGTGGCCAGCTAGAAAAATCATTACCGCTAATCCAAAAAAGGTAGACTCCATTGAACCGTATGATAAGTATCCCTTGCACTCCTGTTTCTTCCCAGCCTGTCCTGCAATTGTGTCCCAATCTGCCAGCATTAACACAGATACACAGAGGTATTTATTTGATGCCTATTCCACCAAGCTGTATTCACACTAAATCCTCCATGTGTATTTAATAAATCACACTAGTTAGGTGGGCAGGATTAGTTCCAAGTCACCTAATGACTATATCATGAGCTGCAGTATTAAAGGGATTAATATTAATCTTAGCCATTTCAATTCACTGCGAGAGGCCAGTCCTCGCTCCAACAGGAGCCGCAGCACGCAGTGCAAGAAATTCTAAACAAGAGCATGAAGATTAATGAGGGCTTCCTCATTCTGCCTGTGAGTCTCCTCTACCAGGATACAGGGCAGCGAATCCCCAGCAAAGACAGGCTCATAAATAAAACACACAACACCACAAATGCTTTGAGCAGCTGAGCCCGGCATAGAGTTGTTTTCACTCGCTATCTGCTTCTCCTGTAACCCACACCTCCAAGCATACTCAGGAATTTGAAAGGCTTGCACAGCAGCGGATTTGTTTTCTTTCACATAAAAGCACACACCTCACTACTCATTATAAATTACTCATTTTAAATGAGTTTGTTGTAGGCCTAACAGCTAAAACGAGCTGTGTTCAGACAAGATGAGAACAGCAGGGGAATCTGGAAAGGTAACTCATTGCACTGAGGTTAAAAAAGGATGTCAGACTCCAGCAGATTTGATCTGCTTTATTCTTGGCAAGAATGATCATTACAAGCAGAAGGAGTTCTTAAAAACCTAGAGAAAGCCCTTTGTACAGTACTCGTGTTAAACTAAAACATAAAAATGGCCCGCCACAACTAAACAAACTGATTTTCTGACAGAGTGCCGCACTTCTTCATAGCACCAGCAAAGACCCCAAAGTGAGGATCCTGGCCTCACCTTCACTGACATTTAAGAATATCAGCCATAATCATTAGCACAAAAATTCCAGAATCACTCTGGGCGTACTGGAAATTTAGATGTAGTTTAGTGCTGAAAAAGGAGTAGCCTTTACAGCTCACAGTTAATTCAGGGCGCCACAGAAGCTACAAGACTCAGTCAACAGCTGCATCCTGGAGACTGGTTGGGAAAAACACGAGATGGAAGAGGGGGAGTTGAGTGAGCAATATTCCCTGCATTCACTGAAAAACTCTAGACCCTCAAAAAAAAGGTCAGAGATCAGGTTAAACTGCAGTATAGGCCTGTCACAAGCTATTAACAGCTCCGCAGGTTCTCCAGGTGCAACAGCAGCCTCAGAAACTGTGTGGATACAGTGCAGAGCTGAATATCGTACACTCGCATGGAAGCGAGTGGCTTACAACCGACTGAACAAGAAAGGATCACTGCATTAAATATGACAGAGAAAAAGTCTTGAATTTGTGTTACACTGACACGTAAGTGATATGACGGAACGGTGCCAGTTTATCCAAGTTTATAAACTAAAGACCAGCAAACAGACTTAAAGTGGAACCGCATCACATGTGGCTGAGCAGATGGGAAGGGATCCATTAAGCGCACTGTCCAATCCTTCCAGAGGCAGAATGGAGCTGACATTTTCTGTATTTGTAAACAATCTGCTGTTCTTTCACATGAGAAAGATCTGGCAGCAAGGAACTGCACAGCTCACACTCTTACACTTTTTTGTCCTGTTTGGCTTTGGGAGGTTTTTGTTTGTTTTTAAGGAAAGGACAAGGAGGAAAATTCGAGATTCAACAAGATGAAATGTGCGCAGGTTTTATGCTCCACTAACCCTCAGCGATCAAAGAACACAAGTCCCAATGCACCTTTTAAAAGGTAAAAGGTATGCTACAGGCCATGCAGCTGAAACCATTTCAGATGCTCAAGAAAGGATTTTGTGTAGCGGGCCATGTTATTTTGGAATGGATGGAACATTTCACAATCCAAATGCACATTCAGATACAGACAAACTCTTGAATATATTTTTCAGGACAAGTAACCAGACAGCCAGTACAGCCACACAAATGTTTAACAATTTTTACCTCTAGAATAGCTGTTTTAAAAACTGACATGTATTGATTTTGATACTTAAAAACTCACAGAACAGAACTCTCAATCTCATGATTCAAAATTATTATTAAAAAATGCCAAACAAAAAAGTCTGAGAAATATTAAACATCTGCCCCTAGATTTGAAGGTTTCGAGTTCATATTAAGCTATCCTCAAACACCATTATGGTTAGTCCAACAGCAAAGTAACATCCACCAAACTTCTAAGACCGCAAGAGGCTACAGCACTTAACATGTTTTTATCTATACACACCCTTAGTACTGAATGTGCAGACTCTAAGGCAGAGTACCAGCCAAAAGAAACAAAGTAGTAAACCTTATACTCTTGTGACCAAATGGGAGTCATTAGCAGTCTTTTCACATTTACTCTACCCAATCTGAAATACATACTCAAAAACTGTAGTAGCCCACTTTAAAAAAAAAAAATCTATTTCTGGGTTCTCTTAAACAAGGCAGTCTTCATCAAATCTGCTTTTAGAAGATGGGTTTCAAAGATAGCCGTCCAGCTTGCAATTTGCTTTTTGAGCTGTGAAAGCTGTAACTCTGGTAACTTCGCTGACACAACGTTGTAAGCAAGAAACCAGTTTTCTTCTATCTACTAAGATTCATTTCTAGAAGTGTTTGGTCTTTACAAAAGAAAAACTAACAAAGTATTATTTAACACACTAAACACCAAGTTACTTGTTTCCTGGGTTTTTAGAGTTTGGGGGCATTTCTTTTAAATGTACAAAGGAAGACAGTGAAAATAGAGTCCTCTACACTCAGACTCCCCTACCACTGGCAAGAACACGGTCTGCAGCTTCCATGTTATTTTACAAAAGCAATAAAAGCAAACTCTGCTCACAGCTTCAGAAGGAGGGTAGATGGCAGGGTATTTTTAGCACTTTGGCACAGACAAAGACGGTCCCAGTACCAGACATTCTTGTAGTGCTAACAGGCTGCAAAACCCTCATACGAAAGATGCTATTCAGACCTGTGGACACTGTATAAATATAGGCGTATGTGAGAACTATTTCTGTGCACGATAGCAAATTTTTCCTCCCCATGAAGTCCTCTATAGATGAAGCCATTCTGCCTGCTGCTGTGTCCACAGTCCATTCTGCACACAAGGTCAGGCCCATCCAGTGGAGCTGCATCAGTCTCCTGGAATGCTGAAGTCCACATATTTGCCATTCAACATGAAAACTGCTTTTCAAGTTCAATCAGCTATAAATGTTGCTTTGTTTTAATTTTCCACTGAACTTCCTGGAACCTATTATCAGACTGTCAGGGATGTATATTTAGCAATGGCAACACGGCCTCTTTGCCGCTGCCCCACTGCTCATGTCACCTCCAATAAACAGAAAAACAATCCACCAGCAAATGACATTTTTTGCAGGCTATTTACTGCCAGTGCAAGGCAGTGGGTGAAACTGGAAATGCACAGGGAAGCCTTCATCCATTAAAAAAAAAAACCACCAACATTAAAAAAATCAAGTGATTCCCTAAGGACAAGGACAAAAGGGAACGTTAATTTACCACTTACGCATTAGGTCTCATCTACTGCCTCAAACTGACACCCGCAATGAACTCGGTCTAAGCGAAAAATGTTTGCAGAGAAAAGCTGACTCAATGAAAATACTTGCCTCTTACACCTGTAACTGTCTAAATTTCAGAGTCCTTTTAAATGGTCATGCATGAAATGACTGCATTTGTATAAATGATTATTCTTATACAGTATTGCTTGAGTGCTAGAGCTTAAAAAACCCACAACCATGACGAAGTCTGGTTCACGTCCCTGCTGAAACATTACCTCATCGAGAAGTGTTCTCGCTCCTGTTTTTGCAAAATACATTTAGCAATATAAACTTCTCTCAAAAGAAACTGAAGACATCATCAACTGGGAAAGGAACATAGACACAAAACTCAAGCAGCTAATGGACTGCAGTATATTGTTAGCACCCTTTATGATAGATGGCAAGTTGTATGTGGAACTAAGAAAAATAACAATAACTCAAAGCATTTCATACGGAAAAGGAAGTTTGCTTCAAGAAATCAGAAAGTCGCCCAGTCAAGGTACTGAAAAACCTTGATAGAGATAACGTCTGCATACTACTAACTCTAGAGTGTGAACAATTAGTCTAGCCTTCCATTCTTACAGCAATCTTCACTTGAGGCTTGAAAGCAAATACTGCTTTAAACCTGTGGAAGTGCATAAAGACAAGCTCTGGGATCTGAGATTTTACCTCTCTGTAGACGGCATCACTGGGTTCTTATAACTAGGAAAAATACAAAGGGAATACACGTGCTGGTCATTTCTAATTTCAAGCCTGTCTGAATAACTAAAGGTTTAGGTAATCAATAGCTGAAAAGAACTGAATGAAAAACTCCCATCTTTCTCAACAATTTGGAGTACTTTGAATACCACATTAGTCAGACAACATATCAAAAATCTCTATAAAATTTGGTACACCAATTTCAGAATTACAATTGTTGCACCCTGAAACACGCTAATTTTAAAACTAGTTGATTAACAGACTCCTCCAGACATAAATTTGCACCAGCACTATGAGTACAGATACATCAAAAAACATACAGCGAGGAAGTGCCACCTGTGCACTGTAAGCACAAACAGCCTCGTTTCCTTTCTCTCCTCCTCAGTTACTCCACGGGACTTCTTCTCAAGGATCCTCACTCAAACCAAGTGGCATCTTTCATAATGCACACACAAAATTAAATCTGTATGACAAGTAGTAAAGAAAAAGTGCCAATAAAGTTGCAACAAGAGAACACTTAACAGAAAACCATCTGTCCAGGCTCCCCAAAATCATCATGTGTACAACACAGTCGGCAGCTGTAAGACCGTGATCATCAAAACTTGTCCCTTTTTAGCTGCAAAAGCTTTGCAACCGAAAAGGCCAGCCAGCAAAGCTTGTAGAGCAGTATATTAAATTCCTTCTCCTAAGGTTCACTTCAAACAGGAATTGTGGCTGCACAATTACTAGACAACTAGCCACACGCAACAGCTTAGAGCAAAATTTGTATGACATTTTAATGCACCAAACCACTCAGCAGCTTCCTGTCACAAACAGCAATAGGTAGACACAAATTAACCAAACACTTTTTTTAATTAAAACTAACAATATTTTATATTTACTGCCTATTCTTCTGAGAGTGGAATATCTTCCCTCTGTTTTCTGACAGAATTAGTTACGTACAAATAAACAAAATCTAAAAAGCAATACCAGCAAGCTTTATCGACCGAGGTCACTTACACAAATAAAATATAACCTATTCGACAAGGAAAAAAAAACCCCTACACTTGTGAATTGCATAAAGGTGAATTAAGAGGGGAAATGTCTATTTATGACCTGAAAAAGAAAGTTGTTGTCATATAGAGATTGTGATAAACATCTTGTCAACTCTTGTGGCACTTACAAGATGTTAGCTCTGCTGTATTTGCTTTACGTACTTTATCTTAAAAGAATAGATAATGACTTACTTTTGCTGAGGAAAAATGATGAATACTAGGAATAAAAAACCCTAAAACTCAAGCTGAGGACTTCTGAGGCTGGTAATTGCACTAACAGATAAACAGTGACTCAGCATTGAGAATTTCTTACGAGCAGGCACCTTACACCCGTGAGGCGTACACAGCCCCCCAATGGCCACCCATCTTTTAAACAAAGAGTTGAGCAAGGCAGACTGTTTTCCACTTCTGAAAAAACCCTAAGAATTCCTGTAATAAATGTGTGGGTTCAAGTACCTTGATGACAGAAGAATTAGATGAAACAGCCATTAAACATTAGATTATCAATAAATGGAGACTCCACCACCCTCAACACAAATACTCATCAGCCTAATTTTAAGCAAATAACCACCTGCTTTCAGAAAAAGGGTAATATAATGTAAGCTTCTCAGGGCTTGAGTTTATGCCTTTACACAGTGCCTGGGATGATCAGGCCTAATTTTTAACTGGGTTCTTCTAACTGTGTAACAAATTAAGCACTAAGACCATCCATCAAAAACATACACAGCATGGTACGGGAAGACCCTTGTAAACATTCAGACCCAGTGCAACCAGATCAGTAAATGGAAATTCTACATGAACCCTGCGCAGAATCTCTTTCCACCTTTCAGATAATTTATAGCTTAATGTCAGCTAAACATAGTAACTAATCCCATTTGTCCACTGAAAGTAAATTCTTGGCTGCTCTTCCAACGTCATTGCAGACATTGCTGTCAATCCCCAAACTGTGCCCTGTCCAATCAAAGTGTCAGCACTTACCTGCTGCTCAACACTTCGGACACATGAGCTGTCATATCAGTCAGTGACTGATCAGGCGCAGAAATCAGACAGAGCTTTCTCTTGACAACCAGATATGATTAGAGTCCAAGCTACGCATCAGTCTCCGAAGCCTAACAAATGCATGCCCACGTTAGCAGAAGGCAGGTTTATGGTTTATGACAAAGCTGCTATCATCTTTGCAAACACTCGGTAAGAACAGCAATAGCTGCAAAAAATAACCACGTCCTCCTTTTCTGTGTGTAAGTGATTAATGTCGAAAACGCTAAACAACCAGTCCAAGGATCAAGTCCTCTGCAGATTCACAGAGGAAGTAAAAAAAAAAAAAAAGGAGAAAGAATGATCACCTTGAACCTGAATTCCCACTACAGAGCCTGAATTCAGAGATGGAGAAAGGAGTCATTCTTGAAATAAGACTGGTCTCCCTCCAAACATGCTTCCATTTTTACACCGTGTGCGATATATCAACTGAAAAATGATAACACAATCAAGATGATAACAATCACTCACCTTACAGAGGCTACTAAGTAGCTGACAAAGTAAGTAGCTGAGAAAGAATTTTAATTTATACCTGTGTTTTTCAAGGCTCAGAAGGTAGTCCGAAAACTTAAATCTTGCACGTGCATCTTTTTTTTTTAGCTACCTCTTCCCTGATCTTGGCTGCATATGAATCAATGCGTAAGAAGCCATTTAGAATTTATATTCAGAATTTCAGATGCTTCCAGCATCTGGTGCTGCACGCTGGTTTTGTCTTTGCCAGGTAGGGCTCCATATAAGTCATCTGGCATGCTCATCTAGCGGGAAGACACGGCCATCTTGTCAAGATACCGTTCCCTCAGCGAGTCTGCAGCCCCAAGGCGGCATGAGCAAATGCAGGCGAGGAGGTATTACACTGTGCTATTTCTAGCTCACACCAATCACTTCAAAAGAAGCAACATGGCCCCAATAAAATAGGTCCAGCCATTTCAGTACTGAGTGTATCAGTAATAATGTCAAAGCTCCACAAAACTTTTCTTCCCACCACAAGTGCAAAAAGCCTATGCCAGGATGACCTTAGATTTTTTTTAGCTCATGAGTCAAGTTTGCCCAGTGCTGTCATCTTCTAATACAGAGCACGAGCCGGACAGCAGGAAATGACTCCAGAAGCCACAGCTGTTGCAGAGCCCAGTCTCCACCTTCCAGCCATGAGAACTACTTCATTTCCTTCTTTGATCAACATGCCCAATGACTTAAAAAGAATGGTGCCCCAAATCTGCTAATAATAAAGAAATCGCCACCATTCACATCTCCACTTCAAAGGCAGAGAAAGTCTATGAAAAAACTGTTACTTCTCTATCCATCTGCTCAGGAGCTCAAGCCCTTGCTTCTCTAGCACCGTGCGTTCAGAGCTGTACCAACAAATCATGTTTAACAGTTCAAAAGGGTCAGAAGAGTTCAGTACAGTCCACCACAATACAATACAGAATAACTGTTCTTTACAATAGAAATATTTTAGGATAGAAGTGACCAACTGCAAATCCATGCTGCCATAAAGACTTGATGCCACTGGGAGTAAAAAGATTACTAAAGGCTTTTAGCCAATATTCCAAAAAAAGTTACTGAATTCTTATGCCCACAACTGTCTTCCAGTTCCTTTCTCTACAAGAAGCAAAATTACAATCTTGGGGAAAGAGGGGAGTGAAGATGCTCTTGTGTCCAAATTTTGTTTTAGTCTCCTATTCTTAGCTCTCTATTTGGCTAAGTTAAAACATAAAATGAAAGTGAAAAGCAAAAACTGCCGGTAAAAAAATTCCTTCTTGTTTCAATTTACTTCAACATGCCACATACAAAAACCTAGCTTTGCAGTTTGACACCAGATCAGAACCACAAGAAACATGGACATAATTTCTCACGCTGACGACAAGAGAGCTCCTAAGGAACCCGGGAAGGTTAATTCTGTGCTTCAATTCCCCATCTCTGAGGTAGCAGCAATGCTTCCTCTCTCCTGCTCTATGCCACTTTTAACTGAAACATTTATGCATGCTCAACGCTTAGAAACAACTGGCATGACCACACTTGGAGCTTCTGAGAACTACCAAAGTACAAATAATATTAATAAAATAAATACATTAAAGCAGTAGCTCACACTTTGATTTAATCAATAGAGCTCAATTAGTCACCAAATTCCTGGGGACTACTTTCATTGAAATCACTGTTGAATATCATTTTGCATCCTCTGCAAATTAGTAACTTTTGCCCAATGTACTATGATCAACAGAGAACAAATGGACTCCACTGTACTGGAGACTGACTACAACTCCATAACTTGAGTAGCACACGAGGACTTTTTTCCCAGGAGACAAACTCCTTTACTGTATAGTCCTTCCCTCCAAGAGCATATATGGAGGAATAACTGTTTTCACAAGGAAAACAAGTGCCTCACAGTTTAAGCAATCACTTACAACAAAAAAAAGCCAGCAAAAAAAAAAAAAACACCTACCCACTCCATGTGCATTGCTTTTATCCAAGTATATCCCCTAATAACAGAAAAAAGGGACTGTCAAATTGCTCCCAAATGACTCTGCTGCTATCAGCCTAGGAAAATCTGCAGCTGAACCATGGTACGAACAATAACTAGTCCTAAAAGTCAGAGCAACAATACTTCATGATTCAGAAACAGAACTGCTTGGATGTATGAGGAAGAAGTAGAAGAACATCCATTTCCCAGATCTAGTTAAATCCCTCTACATACTCGAAGTCGGCATCAGAGGAAAGCACTAATGTACAGCTTGATGAATCACCAATACCTACTCCACCATCTCTAAGGGAAAGGAAGGGATACAATCTAATGAGTAAGAATGAGACATTCATTAGGGTTTTGTTCACACATTATTCTTCAATACTAACTTTCAAAATGGACTATGATAAACAGGACGAAGGTAATCTATACATGGCATTATGTAGAAAAGTTGCTGTGCTTTAAATTCATCTTCTCCCTTAAAACAAATTAACATTTAAAATATAGATAAATTTTTACCAGGGAGTAAAGTGATTGCTTACAGAAGGGCTTCAGGGTGGGGGGGAATTACTTGCACACAATACAACAATAGTGCAAAGATAACAGAAAACTGGGTATTTTCATGCATAAATAAACATATTATTGTAGCGACCTCTGCATGACTTGCATCTGAACATCTAATTTACCAATAATCTTTAAAAACTCAAAGAAGAGTGGGGAAAAACAACACTTGTAGAATTCTAATTTGGGGCCAAAAGTACATACTCGGCTTTTACGTATTGTCCTTCATCTCACACTTCACCCTTAGTTTACTTAGTCTGCCTACCAATATACGTTCAGTGCTAGAAAACAACTTATCGACACTACAAGACTAGAATGAAAACTTAATTCTATTGCCTGCAGACTGCACATAGGCAAACCACTGATTCTAGGAAAAAAAAAAAAAAAAGGAAATTAGGAAGGTACCCTTAATCAGTACCAGGACTGCTGGCCTCAGCCTCTCCTCTCTCTCCTCCACTTCATAATGCCTATTATCTAACTGAAAAGGAAAACTTTGATCCTAATGGTTTCTGACACCTGATGAGAATAAAGAAACACAAAGGGACCTGGTGATGTGTTATTTAACGCATGACTGTTTTAATAGGGCTGTCTAATTTTTGGAGGCACAGGGCCCATACCCAATGCCCCTCACAGCAACCCATCAGCTATTTGCCACATTCCATTCACCCCACCACATGACTGCGTTACTGGCAGTCCCTGAAGGTTAGTTTAATCAACTTTTGTATACCACGATAATTTCCTGGGTTAGAAAAGGTTAATTAGAGGAGAACAATTTACTATATTGTAATATTATGAAATTTTACTGTTCACAAAAATCTCAGAACTAAGTATGAGTTACAACCAGTTACAAAAAAATATGACTGTATTTTTCATCCTTGTATCTCTCAACGCCTTACACGGTGTCTTCAGCCTAATTTTCTCAAATGTGAAATTTAAGACACAGATTGCCAAGGTGGTTTTTCCAGTTCCCATTCATCTAAATATCAATTCACCTAAATATCTTGTTGGTGGGTATATCCAAAGTCCTTTTAAACTTGAAATTTCTGCACAGAAGTCAGCTGCGCAGCAAGAGCAACGATTACCTCCAGCGTCGTAACAGGTTACCTCCACTGCTGTAATCGTCCACATCTCAGGCTGTGGAAGTTTCGGGTCACTAAAGGACAACTTTGTTATTAAAACCTACTTTTGCCTTCCATGCCTAGGCTAGCTAGATTCCCTATTCCCAAGTTTGAAAAAGTCATCTTACATTAAACCCCAACTCAGCTCAAGAAAAAACCCCTACATCCCACTTTTTAATTAATTTCAGTGTAAAGAAGCTTACTGACAAATTCTCAGAAATCCATTCTATACGCAATACCCTACACATTCACAGAGGACATACTGAATTTCTTGTCATAGAGGAAACCACCTAAATCCTAGCTTTCTGTTTAAAACTTCATCTTAAGTAGGAAACTAAAGCTAGTATTTGTCCAGACAAAGATCATCGCTACAATTATTTGAGGTTGAAAGGGAAGGTAGCACTAGTAGATCAGACAAGTTTTTACTTGCAGTGGTAAGGTAGTAAAATAATACTTTTCTGACACAAACTGGTCCCATATTTCAGTCTTTAAGCCGAATTTTTCTTATAAAGAAAAGAAAGTCACTCCCCTCACTTCCCCCTCCCCAAGGTGGCTCACACAAGCTTCAAAAATTTAAATGCTAAATTTTAAACAGGAAGCTGCCCCTGTTCTGTAAAAAAGGTAGCCAGTTGAATGCTTCTCCTTACCACCAACTCTAACTCCATCATATCAGGGTAAAAAAACCCAAAACAAACAAAAAACCCCAAGCAAAACAAAACCCATCACCAAGTAATCTGCCCTATAGATTCCATGCTTGCTATTGCAAACACTGACTTCTTAAACAGATACCACCAGCCACTCTAAAATGAAAGAATTGAACTAAAAATTGTGAGAGAAGACTCTCAACGTGAACAAAGAATGTTGAAGCCAGATTTGGTTACTCTAGAAATTATAAGCCTGGAATTTTTGTTTGCTGTAACTAACAGCAGATGAAACACAGGTGCCATGCAGAACCGGGGATACACAACACAGCAAACAGCCACATCTCCTTTCTAACACAGGGAAGTAACCAGCTAAGGTTAAAATCTGCTACAGAAGAAGAGAGACCCTGTTTCACCACTGCTTCATCAGCCACAATCAGAATTACGACCATACTACCACCAAAAAAATCATGCAGCAGACCAATCGCCAAGCAATCACCGTTTAGCCTCTTGCAAACCCTACTGGTCAAAGTTAACCCAGCAATACAGCGGCTGCAGTTCAGAGCTGGTTTTGTATCCTACACAATGCTTCTGTCAACACTTCAGAGACCCCAAACCTGATTAATTACATTTGTCTGGGACCATCCATCCACCCAGCATATTGCTGAAAGCTGTTGAAGCAGGACAACAGTTGCACCCTCCTTCACACGGGGCTTAAGCCAAACTTGTCATTCCGTGTTTAAAGTGCCATTAACTGGTCAAATTTACAGCTCCTAACCAGCCGCTCCAAGGCAGCTCATTGTATTGACTTCTATTAATCACTACAATTTGCCCCGAGTCATGTGGAAACTTGCAGTCTTTAGCTCCTTCCAGTCTGGGTTACAGATAACAACACTTCATCCCAAAAAACTACCTCTCTGCTCTCAGCCAAAAGTCACTTCAGACCCCACACAGCACCAGAAAGACCCATTTGTCTCCGTTTCTGGTAACATGAGCAGCAGTATGAATAATGCTATCATTCCAATAATTTATGTATAGAAATCAATTTTTCAGATATTAAAAAGCCTGAACTGAAAAAAAAATTAAAAATTCACAAAACACAAACCCAAACCTTTAAAAATGTGACCTTCAGTGTTCCATGGGTGGCTTAAAAGAAAATTCACTACTATCCTTTCTATACCTGGTCATTTACCAGTCCATGAATCCTCAAACATCATCCTTTAAGCAGCAATTTACACTGCATTCTTCTTTACAGGCATATATTACTAACAATTGAAGGGATCCATCAATGTGATTGAAATTTCAAAAAGGAAGAGAAAATGGCATGATGTCCTTCAAAAACCTTCAACAGATATAAGTTATCTCCAAACAGGTAAGAAAAGCAACCAGGAGGAAGCTGGAGATGAGTCAGGTCTGTCAGCTGCCATCAGCTTCCCTCTCTACTTAAACAGCAAGGAAACCATCCCACCAGTCTTTCAAGGGGCAATGGGTAGGGGTGTCATCCCAAACATTTTCAAACATCACTCAACAAAAATCACTAAAGAGATAAATTCGACACGCATCACATTGAAAAATTGCATCCCACTTTCTAACAAATTAACAGATTAATCCCTTCTGCTTCTAGACAGCTCACTGGATATCCAGGTAGAAATCTCTTCCTCTCAAGTCACATCTGGCCTACATTATCAGCACAAACAAGACTCTGCAGGCCAGGTTATCTACACAAAAGGCAATTACCTTGTGTTTTGTTTTAGTTTTATTCATCCCTTTTTAGTTAGCTGTTACCTTAATGCCCGCCAAATGGCTTTCCCTACCAGTTTTCTGAGGCTCTAGAAAGTTGGGTGGAACACATTTAAATTGATCACTGAAAAGAAAAAAAGAAAAGCCTCTGAGATATCAAAGTCTCTTAATGCAATCACCAAGAAGGACATGCTTTATGCACTTTACTTCCCTTCACTCTCATTCTGATTAACCACAACCTTATGTTTAAAATTGTTACTTGGGTCGAACCCTTCTGAAGGCCTGGCCTCTCTATAAAGCACCAAGGTTAATCTTCAACAGATTCCATTACAGTCCATCCAGCTACTCTAGCAGTGCTGTTTGAACACTCTCCCTCAACAGAGCAGGTCTTTTCCCAAGGCGGCGTTAGCTGTCTTGTTATTTTGACAAAGCAGACTATGCCCTTTTTTTCAGCCCCCATACACAACCCTTCTCATCCTGGACAATGTGGAAATCACCACAGGCTTTACCCACTCGAAGAATGAGGGATATAACCACAGCAGTACAGTCACTAAACACAGTGACAATCAACCAGGCTTCTTTTTGCTGGTGTCAAGCTCAAAGACATCCCTGCCCACCACATTTTTCCACTTAGCAGCCAGAAGTCATTTGCACAGGAGAGGTGATGAGCTAACACATACTGTAAGTGGTTGCCAAAATAATTGTTCACTAGCCAGCCTTTAAGAGTACCTCACTTGGCTGGCAGACAGCATACTAAAATACTTTGCAGCATCATCTTGCTGCTTCAAAACACCGAGCTGAAGAATGAAATAGTATTCTAGGAGTAAGGCCAGTCAGAATCAAGACCTTTTTCTAAAGAGGAGGGAGCACACACAGCCTCAAAGGTCAGTCCCTAGGGCTCCAAAACAACTGTTTGCCACTCTCATCATGAGGCCGAGAACTTTGCGAGAAGCAACCAGCTAAGCCTGTACCCACTTAGCAACTTCATATCTAAGGCAGTGCAGAAACTCTTGGCTAGCTGCAGAACGTCTCCAGAGAAGTGTCTTTGCAATTGATTAAAAAAAAAAAAAGACAGTAATATTAAGGCAAGCTGACAGTGATCTGTGCTAAAATATTTAACGTTTTTCTTTATTTTTCCTAACACCAGATCACACTCTAACCACTTCTGGTATCTCAGGTGTAAACGTGCTAAGTCATGAAAATGGGGCTGACAGCTCTCCTCCCCGCCCCCACTTTTGCGTCAATACACAAAAAACCCACTGGAAAAGCATCCTTAAAGTTATCTAGACTGTGTTGCCAGTTGTGATGGAAAGGAATTCTAAGATGCGGGTTCTGAATACATTGTATATCTGCACTGTCTGAGGATGTATATCATACCAGCAAAATTTAGCATGATGAAACGGTAACAAAATGGCTTTGTACGTAACTCTACACAAAGCATGCTATGTAAGCAGAATAACTCCTGCACATCTAACAATCCATATAATAAATTCATATAAGCACAGCAACGGTGGTTAGGGAACAGAGTTCTTATTCATAACTAGCACAGGTGTGCTCACAGACATAAACAGCACAGGTAAGCCTGAGAAGAAGATAGACTAGCTCTGGAGAATCCTGCTGCGATTAAATAAGCACTTAAGATTCTGCATAGGCCAGCCTTTGCAGCTGTCTGCTGCACCTCCCTCCAAAATTATCAACCCCTACAGTAGACTTAAACAAAGGAGACATATGGCCACTCCACAGCCACCTCAGTATGAAGTCCAGCAGATGATAAAAAGGTACAACCCCTGATAATTATCCTTATGTTGACACAATTATTTTCATATGGATAATTACACAACAAAAACTCCATCCTGCCAGCATAGCATTTTGCTCAATGGAACGGTTTACAATATTGTATAAAACACCACAGTACGACTTGCCAGATCTCATCTGTCAAGCGCCTTAGTCAACAGAAACTATTCTGTGCAGGAAAAGGAACTTTCCTTTCCTAAACCTTTTCCCTTCACCCACACTGAAGAAAGGTAAAGACAGGACTTCACAGCTACTGAAGGATGCCTATGACTAGGTCTCCAGGGAGCAAATCACTGCCAGTCATCCCTAAAGAAAGGGGATACCTGGTCTTCATTCGCATCCCAAAGATCAGTAGCACATCAGAGATTTTTCAAAGCTGAGTTGCATGTAAGTGTATAAAATCAAACTAAAAGTAGCTTCAAGAGGATTTAACAGGAAAGCCTCACTACAAAGTATTTTGCTGTCTCATCAGAAAGAACTAGTGCTAGATGAGTAAATGTGGTACATTCAGATATAACAGCTCTTCAGCCTTTAGCCCTATGCCCAAGAAGCACCCAGGACAAGATTTAGGACACGGCTCTACAGCAGTGAGGACACCAGCCACACTGTGAAGCCAGCTCACTCAATGACACAAAGAGATGTAATCTCTACCATGCATTCCCTGTGCAGTGCCAAGGGTTAATATACAGATGGCAGGTTAGGTCCTGAAGAGATGCAACTCCGAACTGAATTTAGGTTCAGAAGGCTTGTACTGAGCTTTACGTGCCTCTGAATCCTGGGGTAACTCTTGCTCACTAAACGCCGATATTTGTATGAATAAAAATGAAGGGATTTAACAAATCTTGTTCCTGCACACAGTTGTCAAAAAATCTGACCTTTAGAACAGGAAAAAGAGGGAGGATTTAAAGGTTTAAAGAAGAGGCAGTGGCTGCCTGATGTATAACAAACCTTTGAAAAATTATGAAGCAGTGAAAATCCCCTACAGGTCCCAACAAAATGTGTCCAATTTGCATTCCTGCAAGCCTTCCATACACACCACTCTGCTCCTATGTGTACACAGGCAAATAAATCCCAAGGAATAATACAACTGGGACCTGAATCTGATCTCCGATATATTATTGCTCCAGAGCTCCATTCCAACCTTCACAAACAGCTTTTTTTGTTCCAGATAACTAAATCAAAGCAGTCCTGATAAGCTTTCAAAGAAGGGAATGTGAGGAATGGTTTAATGAATGTTACAACTCAACCTATTACAGACTGCAGAGCATTACAGAAGATGACAGGAGGGGAAAAAAAAGGCACATACGACACTCCATGTCTGGAAGTCTCATAAATACAAATCCAGAAGCACCTGCCTTTCTAAGCCCCTTTATATTAAGCCCAACAAAAACTCACTGCTGACTGTGCAAAGGGACATAAAGAACAGGAAGAGAGAAGAACTGTGTCAGACAAATACAGGGGGTTTCCTATTGAAAAAGTTACATTAGCTGTAAGTTTGACACAGAAAGATTAGAGTCTTANCTTTCTAAGCCCCTTTATATTAAGCCCAACAAAAACTCACTGCTGACTGTGCAAAGGGACATAAAGAACAGGAAGAGAGAAGAACTGTGTCAGACAAATACAGGGGGTTTCCTATTGAAAAAGTTACATTAGCTGTAAGTTTGACACAGAAAGATTAGATTCTTAATGGGCTTACATGGGAACAGATAGCAAAAAAAAAAGCATAACCAAAAAGTAACAGCAAAAGAGAAAAAGGGAACATGAGTCATGGAAGACAAAATAAAAAAAATTTGGAAAAGCATGCCCTTTCGGCAAAGCTTCTGTGGCATATACATTTGGCCCCAAGTACTGTTTGTGCACTACAAGAAAGCCAGGCAGGTTCTGCAGGTATAAAACTTCAGCTATGCGTGCACAGGGTACACTTGAAAGGCCTATGCCCTGGTCCCAAGTTTTGTCTTGCTTTCACTGCTTTTTCTATCATCAGTGATCCTTCTCACAAAACCAAAAATAAGGTTGCAGCATAAATATTTTACAACAGCCTGTTGTGGCTAATAAAGTTCTGTGCAGTTTAAGTTTGTAGGCTCAGACTGAAAGATTAAATTAGGCGATTCAGGTGATTTTCATAAAGTGGAATTCCAGCTCAGAAAATAGCAGACACTAGGGTATCTCACAAAGGCAATGATGATCTCCATTCCCATACAGCTTTACCACCTAGAAGGTGTTCAAGAGGCAAAGAACTAAGTGAGAGCATAGTTACTTTGATTTTACATACCTACATGTCCCTGATTGCTCCTTTCATCATCTTATTATGTGCATTCTTGTCTCGGAATTAGTAGCTAAAACAGTAAAAGAGTTTAAAATTTTCAAAGGAAACAATTATCTTCATACAATTAAACAGCTGAGATTATTAGAAGACGTTAACAATTCAGCATTTACTGCCAGTAAATAAGGCTTAAATACCGTAAGCTTTCAGTATGATTAGACAGTTCCAACTGACTGTTGTAGAATGCAAAATAGTTATACTTACAGAAACTAAATGCTTCCTATTTAGATGACAACACCTATCGACACAGCTAGATCACAGTTACATGTAATTCTACCAGCCATCCAGAGTCAATCATCATGCAGACACATCCAGAGCAAAGCCACTGTTATCATGGAACAGTGGCCCCAGAAGAAATCCCTGTAGAAAAAGCTTTAACTATTCTAGTCACTTTCAACAGTAGCAGGTCCAAAAGCTTCCAGTACTGCAATCTCTGAGCATTTTTCTGGTCTTCACTTATGACTGAATCTTTCCTTTCCTTCGAATTTCATCTAGCACAAGTTACCTACGATTATTCTTCCTGCTTCAAATTCTAATCCACATCTGTTTCCCTTACAATGTTGCAGAGCATTCCATGCAAGCGGTATGTAACGACTAAAAAACAAGCAACAGAAATCTGTACGTTTTCTACTGCTTTAAAGACATTAGTCATCTTGCTCATTAACAAGTCAAAACACATTACTTTTCACAGACTATGAATATTTGCACTTTCTGTTCACACCTCTTCATGTTCAGAAACATTGTCTGTGGGAAATTTAAAACTGCTAATAGACTGCTACCCCATTTCTTACGCTTATTCAAACTAACAACCCTCATGTATGCCTCCCAATACTACTCCATATTTCATTGCACGTAATACTTCACAATTTCAAAGCCCTTTACAGATAATCTCCTTGTGCTTTGGTCCTTCTAGAT
Organism: Steatornis caripensis; assembly: GCA_013398225.1. Taxonomy (NCBI): domain Eukaryota; kingdom Metazoa; phylum Chordata; class Aves; order Caprimulgiformes; family Steatornithidae; genus Steatornis; species Steatornis caripensis. Next base: position 183,145 of record VZSC01008318.1, on the reverse strand, counting down.
TTCTTTCAAATTTAAGTAACTGCAATTCTCTTTAATATCACAGTCTGATTCTTTTAATACACTTTTAATGCACTGTAGACAATCTCAGCTTCTTGCCTTTAGTTCACAGCAGAACTCTGCATTTCAAAAAAAATTATAAACACTGGGGAAAGTAACAACATCCTTTTATTAAATGCTGGTAGACACATAAACAAAGATAGTATATTCTGAATATATGTTACGCTTAATTTAATTTCTGTTGCTAGATACCTAATTAAAAAGTAGTTTGTGCGATATATACTGACAGTTGATGCACAGAAAAACAAGCAACAGTTTACCAGTACCAGATGATCAGACAACACAGATGTCATTTGATGTGAAACTTCACCTGCAACATGAAGTTCAGCCCTTTCAGTTTTATTCCAGGGTGAGCCAGGCAAAGGAAAAATAAAATGGAATAAAGAACTAGATTAAAAGGGCTTTCAGGAACACCATCTGGGCAGTCTGAAGAAAAACAGGGACTTCTAAGGTGCAGACTTCAAGTCTCAATTGCTGGAAGCTGGAACACCTGGGATAAGAGGCACACATGCAGGCACAGCACAACAATAAGATGAGCACAGACTTTTTTTTTTTTTTAAATGTCCTGTGCCTTCTTCTGACCTTTACATTGCAAAAGTGCTACGCAAGTCAGGTGTGCTACGTAAGACAGCTAGTAAATGGAGTTTTAAGTCTTGAGTCAGCTCTGTGAATGAGAAATGGTGAGGTTTTTTCCCTGCGTAAGTCATGACAAGCAGCATAGTATTTGGATCTGGTGCAATCAGAAGAAATAATGGAGTAATCCTGAGGGCTTACAAATATTTTTGAAAACATTGTACATTGACTAAACAGTTTTCTCTACTTAGTCATGCAGGTTTTAGTCAAAAAGCACAGAATCCCACAGGTTATCGTACTGTTTGTAACTACAGAAAGGTTTTGCACAGCCTCTATTCTGAATCAGTTGCATCCTCCAGCAAACTACTAACGTTTTCCTATATGCCAAAGAAAATTCCAACATCAGTACAGCTCTCCAGACTTCTGAGGATAAAAACTGAAGCTTATTATATGAAAGTTTGTGGGGCAGATTTCAGAACAGACTCATTGCTCAGTGAAAATGTTAGCGCTCATGTAACACTTTTTACAACCACAGTTATTTACTCCCAATGCCCTTGGACACAAATTCTCTGCCTCCACATTCGTGTGGCATGCTGTGCACCTGTTGGTTGCTAACCCCACCCCAGACACAGCCACATCACAGGGCAGCAGAATGAGAGCATACTACAGCACGATGCAGTATGCAACCTCTCAGGACAAGCTACGGAGTCCGTAACTAAGCATGGGCAGCTACTGTGCACAAAACTGTCAGGGGTTCCACCTTCCATAAATTCTTGAGTAAGCAGGTGAAAAAAACCAGCTCACTGAATCAGGAATATGCTGCAAATTGTACAGATGGTTATTCAATGCTTTATGGAGAGGGAGAAAGCATATACAGCTATTACTGATGTTTAGGGTTTGGGATTTTTTTCTTCCTCCAACGTGTAGTCATCTTCAATTCCCTTGATAAACTTCAGAAATACAGAACTTACTGCTCTATTTCCTCCTGCGTGCATCCGTTAAGATTGTAATTGTAATTGCCCGTTACTATGCTTTCCTTTATAAAACATAGCCTACACCCTCCTATGCTACAGTCCCTTTCTGTATGCCACTAACACCATTGGTTCAATTTTCTCTGCAAACAGTATGATTTGTGATGATACTTGAATTAATATCACAGTGGTTCAAGAAGCTTTACATCTTTGCCAGTCAGCTCTTGCTAGAGGAAAGCCTTGTAATTGGCTTTTTCTATCCCTGCTCACCTTCTGCATATGAACGGCCAACAAAAGAAAATAATTTTAGAATGTGGGCTTTCAGCCCATTTTCAAGGTGGGGTTTAGTGGGGGATTTTTAGCTTTTTTGTCTGTTTGTTTTCTGGAACCACGCGGGCTAGAAACAATCTTGCACCTAAGCAAAAGTCAGTATTCTTCACTATACCCATGTCCTGAAATTCCAGGAGTTACTTTTCACGTTTGATGTCCCTGCTTATTTTCAAAAAGAGCTTGAACTAGAACAAAGTACTATTCAAACACCATAGGATATATTGGCATCAGTCCTCTACGGCTATTCCTACCAATTTCACCATTTCTCGTAACACTCTCACCATAAAAACATATGACAACAGAACACAGCAAATATGTCAGATTCTGCTGGTACCTTAGCTACACTGAAAGAACTAGGTAAGTCTCAGAAATATAGGAAATTGTCATTCAGACAACAGACAGACAGCACTTCCTTTCCCAGAACAATCTGTGTCCTGCCCTGACAACCTACTCCTGCTATATTTACCCAACCAAATTTTGCCAGTGATATATTTCCAGATGCACTTGGACCACATGTCCCTGTCAGTCAGCCCAAGCACAGAGGAATCTGAGCGCAGAACAGCTCCTAGAAATCACTACATGTTAATCCATGCTTCCTCTCTTGCTTGCCTTCAGAGTTAAAGAAGACAAAATGTGTAAAGCATTATTCTCAGTTTATTTTAGATGCAGTTGTGGGGACAAGAGGTACTTCATTTGACACAGCTATTTACTTCAACTGCTTTCCTTATGGCTGACAGAGACACCTGAACAGTAAAAAAAAAAATAATCTGAAACATGCAGTTAAAAATAAATGGCTGTTTCAACCAATTAATACTGGGTGTCTAGAAAGAAATTGTAAGGCTGTCTGAAAAAAGTCTTGATGCTAAACAAGGAGCTTACAGCTCTAATCTGCCATGGGAGAGCCAATTCCTTAGTCAGAGGAAAAAAAAAAAAAAAAGAAACTGCCATCTTTGCTGAAGAAAAGCAACACATACCAAGCAAGTTATATTCTTTCTATGTTCTACCTTATACTTCGGATTTCCTGCTATCTCTTCCAGCCCAACTGCACAGCTATGTTCTTTTATTTTCATAATTTTATGAAATACTTAACACCTGGCTTCTGATAATTATCTTGTCTGTTGCTTAATTTCTAAGTTCCCTGAGATTCTTTCAGCAAAGGACCAAATAAACTCTCTTCCTGACTTCTACCTCCATATTTTTAAAAGATGCTCTTCACAGCTCCTACCTCAATATGTCTTCAATTACAAAGTGCGTTTTTTGAGACTACAGCAATGCAGGGGGGGTGGGGGTGTGACACACCACATCCCAAAAATACAACACACCAAAGACAACTCTCAGCACCTTACTAGAAGAAAACTTTGTCACCACACTGCTGGCCAGTCAGTGGAACCAAGGTATTTCTCAGTTCTAGGCACTAAGAGTCCTCCAGAGAAGGAGATGGGAGCTAAACCAGTGACGCAAGAGGAAGAGGTGAACAGAGGAGCCGAAAGGGTTTAAAATTGTAAATATCCATCCTTTGGCTCCCTCCTCCCCTTTTCTGGAAAGTGCAGACAGGCAGTTTCAACCTTTCCACCGTTTATTTAACTGGCTTAACAGAGGGTCCTAACAGGTCACAAATAAGCTTTTTAAATAAAAAGCACAAGTTGAAATCAACTGTGGATATATCAAAACTCATGGCCAGGCCAATTTTATTACTTTAGGAGGAATTAAAAACCGCCGCAGCCTTCTTTTAATAAGAGATTCACATAACAAGACCTCTTCAGCTAGCTGAATGCAGGTAGAGGTTCCTCAGAACGAAAAGCACTTTTGACCCATTCCTCTAAAACAAACAAATGAAGAAACACTTAGGTTTGTATCCAAAACCAGTATTGCTTAAGGACAAGTACATCCTTTACAACAGCCTAGATTATTTTCACTACAGCATTAAAACTATAAAATTTTGAAATTTTGCTAGCGAGATTATGCCTGGTTTCTTAAACACTGTACATTTGCACACATTCTGGTACCCTTTCCATTTCAAATCTGTAACACTGGAACACTTCCCAAGCATCCAACTGGCACATCATACGAGAGGAGTGGAGATCAGCATGACAAGAAAGAAAACGAGCATCTTATGGGTGGCATTGAAAGATGTCAAAAAAACCCATACTGGCTGGTGCTGAGCAGGATCAAATGAAATGCAGGCAACATATGAAGTGCATTACATGTTAGAGTTTATTAGCAGCCTCATACAGCTGCTCAAATTCAGGCATCTAATACGGGGATGTGAACAGCTGGTACCATCACCTGCTGCTGTTCCTGCAGAGTGAAAGGGAGTGTGTGACCTTCCGCTGCAGCACATGGGTCTCGTGCATGTGAACAAGTATCAGCATGGGTTGCAAAGCCCAATAGCACTAAGAACTACCATTCAAAAAGAAACTACGATTTAAGGGCACCTGAATGAGAATGAATTTCACTTTCAGATTTTTAATGGATTGTTAGCAAAAGTGGAAGGGAAAAAAACAGTTTGCAAAATTTCAGTTGATGTTGCCTCTGACACAAAGCTTTAATAGTCAATTACCATTACATTAATAGTCAATTACCATTACATTAATAGTCAATTACCATTACATTAAGCATTCCAGGATGCCTATGGTAGTCTCCCTCCCCATCATGTAATAATATATTTCTTCAGCAATCTCTTTTTCTCTGAAGAAAACATCTGATTTTTTTTTCAATTATTGAACTACCATTCAGCTACTCTGTTAGAGTTGCTCTGTTGCTTTCTACAATGTCTGAACCTTTTCATTTCTTCCCCTCCTATGTTTCCAACACTCTTGGCAAAACCTTTTCCCCCAAGAAAATGTTACTTTATTTACCAAACATGGATATTTGTTCCTTTATGTTCTTCATGAAGCAGAAGCCTTCACAATGAAAGTGTTCAGGCTCCTGTATCACACAAAGAAGTCACTTTCAGAAGTCTGTTGTTTAGAACTTACTTATCTCTTTGCCAAACGAAAAACTAGTTTTCCTGCAGTATCACAGCATTCCTGTTTCAACTGAAAAAGTCTCTTCCTGTTGACCGTATTTTAACAGACTGGTACGTATTTCAGTAAAAATATTTCCTACACCTTTGTGTTCATCATCAGCAATGCCACGAAAGTAAATATTCCTAGGACTGTGCTCTCCGCACTCCCTGTACCAGCCTGATCACTTCACATCTGAAGTGCTAATTTCATGCTGAGGCAGAATGTAATCAAGAGGCAGGAAGCACAGAAGTAAAATTTGACAGTGCTCGTTAGATCTTAAGTCTGACAGAATATATTTGCACTTCACACACTGAAAAGCTAAATGTTTTAACTAAGAGCTGAGTATGCAAAGAAAAACATAGTATTTCTGAACAACAAATGGGAAAACCTCAGACTGAAGTGAAAACCAGCTAATGTCATCTCCTCCCATGCTGCATGACAGCCACCTTAGTTATTACAGAACTATTACAGGCCACTATAAACTGTCTAATCCTGCTTTGAAGAACATCCAAGTTCCTAAGTGCAGTTACTAAAGATGCTTACATAAGCAACCATATTTTACCACTGCCACTAGTTTTATTTCTAGAATAAAGCCCCTCCCCTAGGCTATACCCAGATCTAATAGACTGTTCTTCAATATGCCACGATCAAGGTAACAACCACATCTTAATTTATTTCAACAATACCTCGCATTTACAATTTGCCACCTACATTATTTAAGCAGTTAATTAAGAGGTAAATGGAATCTAATTCAACATCTACTTTGCAGACTTGCAGTCACTGTATCAAGAAAAAAAAGACAATTTCCAGAAAAGTAACAGGGTAAAAGACACATTTCAATAACAAACTTCCTCCCAGAATTAAGTTCAACATGACCAAAACCGAACAGCACTGTTTTGAAGTTTCTCATCTCATTTAAGAAGCACACACATCGAGAATTTTTACAGTCATGCAAGCATTCACACTCTTGCACCAAGCAAAGGCAGCGTACACTTTCTGAAAGACTGCTCTGTTTATAACTTACTGTTTCAATATGGCTAGGAGTAAGTTTCAGCTTACTGTTACAACGACAGAACTGGAAGTTAGAACTTCTGAATTGCTTATATTAGGGTGTAGAGGATCAAACAATCAAAGCACCACCATCACTGAACAATTCAACATATTTAACTAAAAAGCATTAATCAAGTGTACCCCTCGAGAATTACAATTGCGTAATTGTGATTACAGTGCAAAATATATTAGCATAAGCTGTCATGGCAACAGTATACCAATCTATTTATTTTAACAGGATAGCTAAAGCCAGTATCACCCCCAAATTTAGTTCTATTGCATACATGTGCAAGGTCTCATCTAACATGCTTTACTTTTACATTCTACTCATCTCACAGTCTTCTTTTTGTCATAATGTCTCAGCCTCTTCTTCAACTGTAACGTAACTATACACATCCTCTTTCTTTCACAACATGCTTCAATACAAAAGCAGTTTGAACTGACAAGTTTTAACTTCATAATTCACCATGCAAAGAGCATGAATACACTCATTTCATGAAGTTCAAGTGATGAGGACTCTACGTCTATCCACGTCCTTAAACTCAACAGAAAACATTCAAATATAATTAGGAATTCAAAGCAAGAGCAAGTTGATTTAACACTTCTAATGGCATTTCCAAGTCACAAGGATACAGTACATCATCCAATACTAATGTAGAGCTATCAATCTCCTACAATAACTATGACTAGTTGATAAATAATCCTATAAGATGGGTTTTATTTCCTACAATTTTGTGATGACACATACTCATTCACTGTCCATGGAAGATTTACATATATTTCACTCACAATTTAGCCTTCCTCATTATTAACGAATTCACAATTTCCATTCACTCCCAAAGTTTATCCCCAGTAAGTGTCTGTTGATACCTCCAAAACTGGAAGGAATGCACTTCAAACTCATCCATAACATGACATTTCCATCTCTTTCATCTCAGAATCCATCATACCACAAGACCTCAGACCCTACCTTTACACCACTGTATTACAGGCACTATATACTAAACTTACTTTTCTTTCTAGCTTTTAAAGGTGCTGTAAGGCAAGCTAAAATCACATCACCTGAAAGGTGATACGAGTTTTCACAGGGCTGCAGGCAGCTGTAAATTTTATAGCTCTTTCCTGAACAAATTTGCCATCTTGTATCATTTTCTAAAGGCAAATTACAAGTGCAAGATCTTGACTATCCTTCTGAAACTTTTTTTAAGAACTCACAATGAGAAGATCCATAACATGTTGGAACAATTTATTTTTTTCCCCGATTGCAAAAAAAAAAAAACCTTCAGCAATAATCTATTCCACAACATTCAGATAGCAGACATGCTAGGTACAGGAACCCCAAAAGGAAAAAACCCAAAGAGCTCTTGCAAGTTTACCTCAAACAGGCAAGCCACCAACTGCATATTCTCACTATTAACACTCCCTAACCAATCAACTTATTATTTTAATACCAACATTCCCTATTACTCTGCTACCTTTACACTTCCCTTTAAATCGCTCCCGTTTTACCTCTCTGCTTGCTGGCTTTTTTCTTCCACACTAATTATTGAGAGAAGCAGAACTTTATCACACATCGCTGCACTATTCCTGAAAAAGGGACATTTTGCCCAACTCAGTCTTCTTTCAAGCCTCTCCTTCAAACGCGCATCTTGCTATAAACCGTATTCGGGATCAGCGAATGACGACGTATTTGAAGGACAAATGGAGGTAGTCATTAAGGAAAAACCCTCAAGTGTTTTAACAACTTTGTATACTTAATGACTTCTATCTGCTTCTACCCTCTTAAGCTACACCTCTTTGAGGTGAGGAATGCTTCAGTATGTTTGTTGTGTATGTATGACCAATGCTTCTTGGCAGTCTTATTACATATTATGCAACTATATAAATATGCACCTGCACTTTCTGACACAAGTTATTACTTCTTTGAAGTAAATCACCTTTGAGACATTGCTTTTAACAGGTTAGATAGCAGCAGTTCAGTGAGGGGAGAAGACAGTTAAACCAAAGAAAAGTGACAGAACAGAATAGCTATGTATTTAATAAACTTGTACTGGAATTCAGCAATTTCATGCACACTTCTACTTCCAAAGGGTTTCTACTATAATGCAAATAGCCTTTAAGTCTCTTAATTGTCCACAATTCCTTTTAACAAGTCTTGACCAAAACAAAGACTCATCATCAAAAAAACCTGGAATAAAACCTCCATGAATTACTTCAGAGGAACCCTTAACTTCAACGGAGCATCTGGTACTGCCTTCCTACCAAATCAAACTGCAATTTATTGCCCTCTAATGTATGTACATTAGGCCATTTCCTTTATGGCCCCACTTCACACAGAAGCAGTAACTGAAGGAAATAATGGAGTACCCAACAAGTGGGAAAGTAATTGCTCAACAAGCGTGGAAAAAGAGAGAGTCAGTTGTGCACCATGCACATGTGGCAGCTCTTCAGAGCCCAGCCCTGCAGCAGTAACAGAAGGCTGGTGTTACAGAACAAGCCCACTGTGGGAACTCTGCCAAGCAACAGCCAGGAGCGCTTGTCCATCTAAATCCTTGGGTCCTTAAGGATTAGGGGTCAGGAAACAATTTCTTCCAACAGCACCACCTCCTGCCTGTACCTGCCAGTCATTAGCATTGCACAGATGGAAGACTGTTAAGCTCCAAACTCTAGTCTTAAAATTGCATGCGAAGAATTGCATTAAAAGGATGCTTAGGTGGTATTGCCAGGGTGGTGGTGCTGGACTGCAGAAGGGACAGTTCAGATGTCCTGACTAAGAGAAATGCAGAAATACCTTGCGTGAAGACCATCTTACTGGGTCTGTTGGGTTTTTTTGCTCCATATACTCCCAGAGTCACTTCGCTTCTTTTGAATTTATTCAGCAAGTTTCTTACTACTCAGAAACACAGAAGATGAACGCAAGAGCTAAAAAGATTTCAAATTAAGGATGCTACACAACTGCAGTTTAGCCCTTTCTGCCTGTTCAGTCTTAGTTACACAATCTCTCAGTTACGAGCTTCCCCTTCTCAGGTGCCCCAATTTCGTTCAATAACCTCTGCTAAAGGGCCCAGTGAACAACTCAACAGAATCAATCAGATTTCAGTGACCCCATCCATACCCGACCCCTCACACACTCCATAAATGCTGTCCCGCACACAACAGAAAAGCTTTGGTGCATCTCTAAGCTTCACAAATACCAACAGTTATTTTTCATCAAGCATATTCCTCCTCTTTCTTCCTTTATACAGGAAATAAACTAAACCTTAAGTGAAATTATGACAATTTTGGCATTAGTTTTGGGCTTGGGAAATTCACATCCCAGGTCTCCCAGTACAGTTACCATTCTTAAGGCATATTAGCGTCACTTCAGGAAATTCACTTAGAAAGTAAAGCACAAAATTAGCAACCACTTGGGAAAAGTCTGGTTTATTATTTCTCCGGTAACGCCAAGAAAAATCTAAGCCAAAAATATCAATAGAAACCTATTATCTGAGGGAAATTCACCCATAACACAGTCATTTGATTCATTTGATGCTACAATGAGATTAAAAAGAAGATTAATCTCTCTCAAAGTGAGAGTGTTTGGAACTACCTGCAGCTTCAAAGCAAAAATACTGCATTGGTTTATACGCTCTCAGCACTTGGAAGGATGCCTCCATTCATGAAGACTAGGAACTTGCTTTTAAAATGACAACTTTTACTGCATCTTGTGAACACAATTAGCAAAAATCGTCTGGATTCAGCCTGCAAGCAAAGCATCAAATTAAGGTTGTCACCTTAATCTTCATATTTCTTACAGTAAGAAGGTGACAGAAAATATTAAGGGAAATTAATTACCACTTTGGTGCACTGTGTTAGGTCATTTGATATGGACTAAGATTGTATTGCCGTCCACTAGGGTGAGGCTGAGTTAAAGTTATGGAAGAAACCTTAACTCTACCAATTTCCTAACCTTTCTTATACTCTTTCCATTCTTCTTAAAAATTTTATAGAGAATGCAACAAAAGCTAAATGTTACCCTGAGCTACTTGGTCTTTCATAATACCAAGTTAACATGTAGGGATACCTATTACTTTAATAAATAAATAAATAAAATTAAGTTATCACAGGAACAGATATAATCTAGGAGACCAGCGAGTCTTCTAAATCTTTTATATGAAGATGATACACAACAGAAAAAAAGCTTAGGTCATTTTTTTTTTAATGTCTGCTCTAGACAACATTGCAATCCTTTAATGCAAACAAGAGGGAGAAGTATGACAGCTTACAGTTCATCAGTATTTGTTATTTGCTAATAAGTCCAAGGACTTCCTGCACAAACTCAAGACGTAAATAACAAATAAAATACAGCATTGCTCTTACCTGCGAAGTAACAAAATCAGAGCACTATACATATCACACATTCATACAATCCAGCTCCTACACTTCTTTAAAAAAATTTTTTTCTGATTTCTTAATCTGAATAGATCACAATTAATATCTCAGATTCTATTCAACAGCACTGCAATAGCAATAAGAACAGGCCGCACACTTATATTTACTACCAATTTACCACTCCTTAAAACTAGATCTTTCAGAAAAAGTTCAGACAACCCCAAATCAGGATAAAATTCCTGTATTGCTTTATACAAATGTCAGATTTTCCCTAAAAACCAACTTTCCAGAGCTTAGACATGACAAAATGAGTGTGCGATCATATCCACATACCAGAAAACTGATGGCTACAGTGACAAGTATATTAAGCCAGTACACTGGGCAGAGGTTCTCTTACGGTTACAGTCATTTGACCTTTAGCCAGCTCTTAATGCCCCAGCCAACCCTCTAAAGATGGAGATTTGCAGCAGCTTCTTGTCTGAAATAAGCCATGAAAAGATTCTTCTGAACCCACTGTACAAGCATTCATTTAAAATGTCATGAATGTGCATGAAATCAGAGCGCTTCTAACAGCTTACTTTGCAGCTTCTGTTTAAATGCACTAACTCTGAATCACCAGAGGATAAAAGGACTCAAACCTTCCAGTCTGGCACTCATGGACCCAAAATATACACAAGCACCTCTTCGCAGGTGTGTTTACCTAGTTTAAACCTTATTTAAATAGACTCTTGATGCACACACTTTCCACAAACACCTGCTTCTCCCACTGCAGTGCTGACTTGTACAAGGCCGTTGTATTCAGTTATTTTCTGTCCTAAAGCCATCCTACACACCAGTAACCAGTACTTCAGTCACAAACATCCTGGTTACCGATTCATCTCCCTGGTCAGAGCAAAGCACAAATTCTGCCACGAAGAGAACAACTACAGAAGTACTTGCTCTTACCTCTACATCACACTGGAATGGTCTGAAGACTTCAACGGCCACATCAAGATTTAAGGAAACCCAATTCTCATCAGATCATGGAAAAGTAAGCTTATAATTAATTCATATTTGCAGCCATTTGCTGTTATAAAACTGCTCTCTAGTGAGCTCAAGAGCATCCTAAGTTGGAAACACTCATGAAAGAGAAGAGGCTCAGTTATCACTGGATGTCAAAAAGAAGCTTCCTTTTGTTGACCTAAATCCATAACAAAACTGACAAAATGACCAAATGTTTCAACATCCAGACATATTTTCTAGATACTTGGCTTCCTTTAAAAAGCCATCAAATGGAAGTCGTGGTGACAACTTGTCAGGCAACTTGTTAGATCCAAACTTGTATCAATACTAAGGCTTCCATCAGTTTTAAAATAAACTTTGAAGATGTAGTTGTATTCAATTTTGCACGCATGGACAAAGCTTGAAAGTCACTGCTTCCACATGGTCGTAACTCAGGATACCAATTTTTGCTTTTTCTAGGCACTGGAAATGCGAGACGCCGCATCAAACTTAAGCTTACAGTGCTTATCTTCGCAAAACAAGCATTCAGACATTGAATTTATCTTGGAGTAACTTATGCCTCACCCAAGATGACAGAACCTCTGTTTTTCCTTTCCGTTTTTCAGGGAACTATGATCAATAATAATCAAAATATATGCAGCTCATAGAAGCGTAAAAACGGCATATAATAAATAAAATGATAGTGGATCAGAACAGATAAGCTGTTCATTTACAAATTATTAAACAGTTTTTATAAATCTACATAAAATTGCCACAGAAATTAAGTTTCTCTGCCACGATTTTAGAAAGCGACATCATTCCACATAATTCAGGTCCAAGGCCCTTAGCTAGGTATGCTGAACTGCAGAAGCGAAGTTACTCTTACCACAATAATGGGATTGCTCGTGCTGAGCAGCAGCAACTTCTCTAGATGCTTCCTTCAAGAGTCAATTTAGACACTACAACGGGATACCGCTACTTAGTTGCGTGCAAGCTTTTACTATTTTGGTAATCAAATAAAACACAGTATGTAACTTAGTTACTCTTGAGGAGCACTACTTGGAAAGGAGAGTCTTTAGCTGCTGGAGGCATACGATGCATCTTTATACCCTTGACCAGGGTATTTCAGCACCACAGTCATGACAGAGTTAATACCCACTAGCTCAGAGGAGAACAAAAGGTACTCCACTGCAACATGCCTAACATTTACATTGCCTCTCTTTGCTCATTAAACAGGTTTTGGTTAAATAATGAACAAACTGTATTACAGACTCCGATGAGAATTCCAAAATTATAAATCAACTGGTAAAGCCCAGAGGAGAATGAACGGAGTGGGAGGGAAGGAAGGATAATATTGACTAATATAAAGGGCGCAGCTTGACAGTGGATATTCCTGCCACACCTGATCAAACATGCTCCATGGGGGAGGGGAAGGGAGGGCGAGAGCAAGAGGGGAGATGGGACAAGGCAGCCTGAAATTTGCATCCGGAACAGATTAAAACGGGTTCTTGGGGGATTGAGAAAATACATAATATATATTACTATAAATGCAAAATTGTACTAAAAGCTAACTCAAATGTCAAAGATTACAGCTTGAATAAATTTAAATATAAAAGCAATGCGTTTCCATGAGCTAATGAAAGAGACATGAAAGGAAGGTCTAGGCAAAATAAAAAAAAAGAAAAACCCACAAAAAAACCCCTAAGCTTGGACTTTTCATTGACTGGAAGACGAGGCAGGAGACTCTGTATCGTTCAAAGTATTGCTTGGGAACCAGCCCATGTCCAAGACTGAAAAAAATGGAGCATAACAATGATGTCCTATCTCAAGACACTAGCTGGTAAATAGCAGTCACTGAAGCTGAAATTACCTGTTTAAAAGAACCCCATGCAGTCAAACCGACATGCTAGCATCACCATATATAAGCAATCGTTATCTCAGCATGAATCACACTTACATGATGACTAATACCCACAGGGAGTCTCCGAACCTCTCAGTTCATTAAACTTTGCTTTCTCTAACACGAGCAGACAGTGGTCTTGCATTTTTCCCCCAACAAATCAACAGTACATCTAGCTACTCTAGATAAATGGCCAGTCCCTGACATTTACTCATACTGCATTTATTTGAGCATCCTGACATTCCCTGCTCTTGTTGATGAGAAGAGATATTTGCAATAATGGCAAAGAACTTCAGGAGTCTTATTTTAAGGAAAATTTTATCTTATAAAAGAGGGAGAAGGAAAATTTCCTCCCAAAACACTTTTGGTGACTGTATGCATATCCTACAGAAGATGAGTGAGCTTACAAAAAAACCCACAACTTCAGACTGTCACATAGTCTGGGTACAAGCATAACATCCAGAGCAAAGATGCTACCCAGAAATGCAAGCTGTTGCAGGTGTTCCCCAAGATGTCATAACGTGACAGAAGAGTTCTGCTCACAACCAAAGGAAGTTCACCTCGTAAAGAAAAGTAAAGCATTACACTTACAGGCAGCCACAAAAGAGGAAGGAGTAAGACCTTAGAACTGGCACGTGTCCTCACCACCTCTTGCCAGCACCTGGAAGCGGGACCACTGTACGTCTAGGGAACATAGTTTTCATAGGATTCCAGGCTCAGCACTGACACAAGAAGGGGCATGCTTCGCAATTAGAAATGCAAACCTAAGTCTGAGACGAACTTTTGAGTGCAGTTCTGAACACTCACTGTAACAAAGGGACCGGAAATAAAGCTTATTTTCAAATATTACAATCGGTAAGACAAATCCCAGGAAGAACAATGCCACATGCCGCTCAGGATTAGCCTCACTTCCAGACTCTCAACATATAGTTAGGTTACACTTAAACAATCACTCCTGAAACCACAAAAAGAGAAAATGTAAGGGGAAAAGGGAGAAAAAAACTAGTCAGAATACGCATCACAGTCTTGTGTTCTACTTCTGTAATCAACACAGGTTTCCAACTCCTTTCAGTGCAACTGGTCACAAAGTAAGCTTTTCACATCAAGATTCAAGAGACCCAAATGAAAAGTGAAGTCTGTGCTTCACTTATTACTGACAACAGATGGTGAAAACCAACAAACCAAAGAATGTGAGGAGAAAACAGATAATGGGAGGCTTCTTTCTAGCCATCATTCACAGATCAGAAAGCATAAACAAAGCACAGAAAGACTATGCATAATAATGCATCAGATTTCATACATTACTACAATCTTCAGTATACTGAAGAAACATGCATATTTATATACAAAATTATGTGTGCACATTTACACATACACAAAAAAATACATACGTACACACACACATCTCTCTCTCTCCAGGTAGTGGCAGCAGTGGTATTTGTGTACTAGTTTACGTTGGTATTATTTGTCCAAAAGTATATATGTATTTGCTCTTTTCTTGTTACTCAATGTATGACCTCCGGATAGTAAATAAGACAAAGACCTGTACATTTCTAAGAATGTATATATAAGAATAAGACCTGTACATTTATTTGCATATACCCTAGGAGATACACATACCTGCTGATTTCTGCATAAGCTTACCTGTTACGTTATTCAGCACTTCTTTTAAGAGGCTAAAGCTATGCAGCAGGGGATCTCTCTCTTCATCCTATAGGTTATATATAGGAAGGAAGTCATTAATGAGGTAAATATATTCCTGAAGCCAAATCTTAATCATGGGACTGTAAAGACCTCACCTTCATATTCACAGAAGTACTGTGGGTTGAGTTTATCACGGCAGCATACTTACTCCATCAAAACCAAGAGGAGCACTTTTATTTTCCTGCTAGCGCTCCCCAACGTCATACAACCCAAATGTCAAAGCGTAGGTTCAAGACTGAGCATTCTGGTTTGGTTTTATTGTCCTTAGAAGTATTTCTGATTAGCCTTCTGCTGTTCAATAAATTTCAGAGCAAGTCTACCTCATACCATATTGAAATGGCTCATCTGGATTTGCTATAATGTTAATCTATGCAGATTGTAATGAGAACAGAAATACAATGACATTCGGTGCCATCAAAATAACTTGAAGAAAGAATCAGAGTGCAAAATTTGTATGAACAGCTGCATCCTTTAGGCTTAGTCTATCTATACGATATTAAAATAAGGAGGAGCAGCAGTTGCTCCAAGCTGTGTACATCTGCAGCCACACCTCCTGCTGGGTGCCAGTGAGCTCTAATGAAGAAATACCTGCTAGAAAGAAAAAGGGCCCTGCCCTTTGACAAACTGAAACCACTTGCGCTGGATGACAGCCACCTGCTATTCACGTGACATTCTGAAGTGCACCACAGATACAGTATATGCCACATGCATATAGTCACAGTGAAAGCCATAAACTGACCAACGCATCATTAGACTTGGAAACATTGTATTCAGGGCTTTTAACTTAACAGGTTCAAAACTATTAACAGGTTTCAGTCGGGAATATAGCTAGCCATCACAAAACAGAGCTAAAAAGAGATACTATGCCATATGAAAAATTAAAAAATATCCTATATATAATGACTTCCCAATTTTTATTTCAGGGCTTTCATGATGAAGACTGTCTTCTCTAAGAAGACACAAAAGATATACAAAAACATTCTGCTAAATAAAATAAGACCATATATTCAAAATCCCTGACGCACCAGGCAATTTAAGTCTAAATGAGACGATTCCCACATGGAATACAATGCAGTGGGTGGGGGTCATTTGGTTACAGGGTATATAGGTAGAAGTTTTCCAGCTTTGTACCTCTTACGGTCACTGGCACACAAGAAGCCAAAAGTGCTCTGCATGAAACAATGTAGAAAGTTATTTCAACTTTACTTACAAAAGTACTATAACGAGTGCTGAAAAAAAAAATGGAGGTACTTTGCTAAAACCAAGTGGCTTCTGCCATAGTATGAACAGGTAGCAACAATTCACAGTAACTTACCAGATGTGTGTGAGTGCTCCATCGGGCATTACGCTTTATGGCTCCCACCACCGCATTGATTTCACCTTGGACAATGTAAATGTTCTTATCCACCATCCTGACAATCCTGAAAATAAAGGTAATTCAAATCAGTCTCCAGCCCCTCACAATCATTCTCTTCCTCAGAAGAAACACCAAGTTGGCCCCTAGTCAAGCAGGAGACCTGCAGAGATGCATGAAACTCTTTCACATCTTTGTTTTGTGCATGCAGACAAATAGTTATTTTGTCAAAAGGAGACAAAGCGAAGATGCTTTTCCACAGAGTGCGTTTTTGAGAGCATGACAGCAGACAGTGAGTTATAACAGGACATCTGTAAAGCAAGAGACAACTTCGCCAAGGCACATTCCTCAGTTTTTTCAAGTCTATGTAAGTTCACAGAAAGATAAAATGTTAGGGTACCAAGACAGACATCCACAGCAATGCAATAACACACGCATCTCCGCCACTTAAGCAAACTCCTCATAGCTCTACACAGAGCACAAAGCCCATCTTGTAGTATGTTTAATAAGCGTCAGTGGCTTGAATAAGCCAGCCAGAGCAAAACTCTTCGGGACTTCAAACTTTGACAAAATAAAGTCATTTGTAACAGAAGTTGATTTCACACTTGCTTCATGAAAAAAAGCTTTCAACGAAGTGGGCAAGTAAAAAAGTCATGGGTAAGACCCCACAAAGAAACCAGCAAAACTAAAGACAAAACTGGATGGAAAACGGGGAGAAAAAAAGTGAGAAAGCTAAAGGCAAAAACACTTCCTCTCATGTAGCCTCAGGTCTTACAGGGAAAAACTTGAACTGATGTACCCAGAAAGAAACCCAGAAGAGGGGAAAAAATTTTACAAGCAAGGAATATTTGTAATGATCTGAGAAAAAGAAACAAACAGAGTGCATTACTACAGGATCGTTCTCTCTATACTACTAGCTGTAGCCCAGATACAGTCAGGCATAAAGAAATAAGAATGGAGGGGAATGAACAGACACGACTGTTTATAAAGAATAAACAGGGCTTAAAAAGTGGCCAGAGAGTCAGATGATACCATGTCTGCAAACGAGAAGGATTTAGTGAAATGGTAGCCAAGTAATGCGACTTTTCCAGAAGATACAAAAGGAAAAATGAGAAATCCAGCTTGAAACACAACAGGCCATCCACAGGGAAGCAAGAGACTGAAAACAGATGAAAAATTGATCGTAACACTTCAAATCAGACAGGATCATTTAAAGGACTCAGTCGGGGAGGGGGTGTTGGGGTGGGTAATGAAAACAGCGAATATGAGAAGGATTTTTGCCTATGTACCAAACGCAAAGCTGGAAGGAAACGGTTTTGGTGTATTACTCCAGACTTCAGAAGGACAACCACAGAAATTTCAGAACATACATCCTGGATCTGTCCGGCTTCATATTAATTAACATGTATGAATTATCAACAACACTTCAAACATACAAATATCCTCTTAGTGAAAGAGACTAATTTGCTTCAGGACTCTGTAAATAATGGAAAGAAAGCAAAACACTATAAAAAGATATAGTCTCAAGGGAGAGCATCAAATTTGTTGTTTCAGTTTTTTATATGTTTGCAATAGGATGACTAATCTTACTGCAAAACTGTTTCTTACTTCATTAGATTAATTATACATAACGGTATTCTTAAATGTTACACAATAAGTTACAGGAAAAGACAACAGTATTTTATAATATAGGAACTGCCATGTCAGACCAGATCAATAGTTTATCTCATTCACTACTAGATGATTCAGAGAAATAAACAAATAATTCTACCAAGTGATTTGCTTGTGCCCTGAAGAACAAACGTTTATATGCTCCCCCCACAGCTGTATATAACAGAAACACAGATATTCTTCCTACTCAGGTGTCTAACATCTAAGATGTTCCTGTCCTCAACAGTAACTTATTCCATATATTATTTATATGACTGCATTAAAATATTGCATAAAAATACCCTTGACTACAATTTTTTTATACTTCAGTATGTTGTCTTTGTTTTAGTACAATACATTAATGGGAGATTTTCTCCTCCATGTAAAATTCCTCACTTATTTATTTCTTCTTTCAGAAATTCCAGTATTTTCCATATTTCTACATAGGCAGTTTCAGGGATCAAAACTCTGGTCCACAGACGTACTTTTGGGGAAAAACCTTATGCATTCAGGTTTGTCAAAAGTCAAGTTTTTCCTGCCTTCACTGTTACAACCAATATGGAGCACATAAACTTCGTAGTGCCGTTCCAGACATTCAGCAAACTCACATGGAAACAAAGGCTCCCCCAAGCCGATTTGGAAAAGCACGTAAAGAAACAACAGATGTATGTATCACGTGCCTTGCACATACAGATACTCAATAGTTCTGCCCAGATTTAAAGTGATGCCAAAGCTTAAATGCTACTCTACATGCTTCTGAATCCGCTTGTACAACTCCTGTTTCTTCTCCTCTACTTTTAATCTAAAAGAATCAAGATGGAAAAGTCTGTTAAAAGTCAGTCCTTCCTGAACGTGGGAGACTTACAATGCTCAGCTGTTCCCAAACCTGGTGCTATCTCCAAGCAGTAAAATATGAAGATACGCATTTTTTTTCCTTTAACCTGCTGGGAAACTGAATATGCTGATTCTTTCAAGGAAGGGTGCAAAAATCCATGCTCCTTGGCACGGCTCTCCTGACATGTTAAAATCCTGCAAAACTTAAGGGTTTGGGTTTTTTTCAATGATATCCTTTCATTGCTATCTATTTGAAAAGACTTGATGAGAATGCACTGCTTTCCTCACTGCAGATTCCATTAAATGTAGCTTTATTCAAAAGTACAAAACTTCACTTTACACATGACAAAAAACTCACTGGTCCAAAGCAACCGAAATAAACTATCATGCTGGAGACACAATTTCACTCTCAGATCTCCGAGCATCACATAAGGTCCACTTCACCACAAACACTGTGTAAAACGGGAAGAAATCGTGCTTTACATTTAAGCTTGCAGTTAACCAAGCAATAGCACACACATTGCAAAGTAAGCCATAGCCAACTATCTTCATTCAGATAAAGGACCTTTGCAACTGTGTGCCGGAGAAGGAAACAGAAACCGGGAGCAGGCAGACAGCTATTTTCGGAGAGATGCACCTCGCAAGTTAAACCCACCGAAAGCACACACCTGTAAAAGTTTAAAAGTTTATTTCACACAATGGAAACAGCTTCTCTAAACTCTTCCCAAAGCCCATCCCTTTGAAACTATCAGATAATTTCAGTATTCATTCCTTCATCAAAAGCAATAACTGCCCACTCTTAAGAGCTCAGTACAGATGTACTATATTGAAATAAGTTTAAGATTGAAATGAATGCTCTAAAGCTGCAGAGAGAAAGTTACAAGTTTACCAGATGAGCACTGAATGATCAGTTGGGTTTACAAAAGCATAGCTGTAGTCAAGCAAAACAACTAAATGCTTGTTCAACATAGAAAAAACTGCTAATACGAATTCAGGCTTAATATTACAAAGGTATGGTCTGAAGAGTGGGATACTGTGTAACTGTTGGTTGGATAGGTTAACAGCTACAAATGCTGAAGATCGTTTAAAAAGTCGAAACAACCTCCCCAGTAAAGCCATGGTTCCAACACCTCTTGATGTCTTCAGATCAAGACTGGATGCCTTTCTTGAAAGCAATCTTTAGTCAAACACAAGATAGTGGACTCAGTACAGAAACAAATGGATTAAGTTCTGTGGTCTTGAGTTATGCAGAAAAAGCAGGGAAAGCACCTATTAAATTTCAAATAGTTTTTAGCTCCTTATCTCTTCAGTTAGTCCTACATAAACTCCTGTTTCTTTCTCATGACAGGTTCACACGTGTGCTCAAGTCTGCCGACCAGTCCTCAGATTTTGCTGCTGTGCAGAACTTCACAGGCAGCACAGTGAAAATGACAGCTCCAAACCAAGGTAACACAGCTGCCCAGTCCACCACGAAAAACGGGGAAGCCATCAGCATTCACAGCCTCACTGTTAACAAGGTTAGGAACACTACGAGTGGAAAAAACCAGATGCCTGAGCATGTCATTAAAGAAGAAAATCTAACAGTCACATGCTTCTCAAAGTCTTCATTAATGTTCAGTAGACAGCATTCTGAGCATTCGCTATTCTGAGACTCCTGAAATAGTACCAGATGTTAAACCTTCATACAAAAACACTGTCAAGATTTACATCTGCAAATGTTATCTCACACATGCACTGAACACTCCACTGCTCAGCCTTGGAACACACTACCTCAAAATAGCCTAGTGCACAGGAAACCAAATTTTTCCTGGGTATTACCATAAGAAGTCTCAGGTACACTATTAGGAAACACTCCCTCCCCTGCAGGGAAACGTCTGCAACTCTTCTGGAAACAAGTAAGAGTTAGCATCAGAAGTGACAAAGTCTGGCAGACGTCCATCAATTCACTTCATCCCATCACTAACTTTAGCCTTCAGCTACGGTAACTGACTCAAGCCCGGTGAAACTACTCCAATAAATAGCAATAATAAAAACCAGTATAATCACTACATATGCAAGAAGGGTAGTATTTCAAAGTAAGCTTCCATTGACCTAAATTTGCAGTGTTTATGATAACACATGAATAATCTACATAGTCTCTGACCTAGATTTGGCCACTTGAGTCCTGATACAACAGACTGCTAGCAAAACAGAACACACAACACGCTTTGGTCCACGAATCACAAATAATTCCTGCCTAACTCAGAGCTAGCTAGGTTACCCAGAAGCCCAGCTGGCAATGAAAAAGTTCCTTTTCTTCCTTCTAAACCGCACATGGAACGTAAACGATTCTCTATCAGGAAGCTTAACTTGCTTGGGGTTTTCATGCAATAACTACTCTAAAACAAACATCACAGGCAGTAAAAGTTCAGAGAACTCAGGATGTTTCTCTAAAGGATAGCTCCTAATGCCTGGACAAAAATAATAGAAAAGTATTAATTCACAAGCATGGCAAGAAACTGTGCAGTCCAGTGACGCCAAAATTCTGTGCCCTTTAAAAGGTAAGCAGCCATAAGATGACAGTGGCGGCACATCGGAAAGGAAGGTGGGACAGGCTGCTCTGCAAGTCTCCACACTTGGTTGCCACAGTGAGCCAGTGCCTGGGAATCAGGAAGAGAAGACAACTCACATTTATCTGTCAAAACTCCAGGGTAAAAAAGAAACCTACAGCAAATATGGAGAGGGGGATTTTCTGTCTTCCAGTTACTTCATACTGTCGAAACTAAGAAACGTGGCGCCAGCTGAACCCATACGGCAGCCCCAGGCTAGCTCTGAGCCTCCCTCCCGCAACACCCGAGGGGCCGGCTACGTGCTGGGAAAAGGCGCTGTTTCCACCGGTTTTTAAGCGGCCCAGCTCGGCGCACGGCAAGGGGGTACCCGTGCAGGTGCGGTGCACGCCCGGCACCCCCCTCCCCGGCCCGGCCACCCCGGGCGCTCCGGCGCGGCCA